>OY740774.1:93123860-93258364 GCA_963513935.1 Aphrophora alni | reverse complement strand
TACAAAAAGGCAGATTTTAATTCTATAGGTAATGATACCAACCCCACTTCTATACGAATAAAATAATATAGTCATAGAAAGTTATTGTTTAAAATGTTATTTCGAAAATTGTCCTCCCAAGAAACAGTGGTGTTCGTATAGATTCTGTCGAGTTGATACAGGAAATAAATAAAATAAAGTCCACATATTCTTGATAAATCTATTCTTGTATCTGATAGTCCTCCATGATCTATCAATACAATTTAAATTCCCCACCAATTTATGGCCCAAGTTACCTACTTTTAGGAGGTAATTACATTAAAAGGATCAGCTTTGTAATAAATTGTTTGATGGGGCTGGGTATACTAAGATCAACTTGTTTTAATTATATGAAATACTTGTAAATACGTACAAGTATTATTAGATTATTAAAGAAAATTCTTAAAATGTTCACACACACACACACATATATATATATATATATATATATATATATATAAAACTATGTGTAACCTTATTTCAATGAATGAATGCCAAATATGGTGGTGTCATTATCGAAATGTAGAATCACTGAAGCGGTAAAACTGATAAAATCGCACCATTATGAAAAGCATTGTGCTGAACTGCAATGGTGATAATGAACATGAGATGTAGATGATATTCAGTTATTGCTATTTTATTATTAATATGCTAGTGATTTAGTTATTCAAATAACTTTAAATGTATTTTTTTCTGGAAAAATTTATAGACAATGTAATCTTTTGTTAGAATTAAATTAATATAAATAACATAACCATTTTCTAGTTTTACGATAAAGAGGAGTGTGATATCCTCTTTATATATATAATAATAATATATATAATAAAAACAGAACTCTAATGGTCAAAATTGGTTTGATATAACTTTTTATCTCTAAAGATATTTAAAGATGAAATAACTAAAATCTTTTAATTTTTTTAAAAATTTCCAAGTTTTTGATATTGAAAGTTATATTAAGATTTAGAGGAGATCTCAGGGAACGAAACAGGTTAAGTGCTATGTAACAATTAGGGGAATGCGGCTGAACGAAGGGTCGCCTCACTCTAACGCACGCGTCATCACACACAGATGCGCAAATTATTAAGATTAGCCGTTGGGCACCCACATGAGTTACCTACTGTGCTTCACTTGATCAAACTTTTATTTATTTAATTTGATATTTTAAAATAAAATATCTAATATATTTTTTTATTCTACATTTGATTTCAAGAAAAATGAGACCAAACAATGTATAATTTACTTTAATAGAGTCCAAAATCAACAATGTTTGCTACAAAATGAAAGACAGTATGATGACTAATAAGTTTGTGGATTTTGGGCTGTAATTCAGTAAATTATACGTTGTTTAGTCTAATTTTTCTTGTAATTATTTGTGGAATAAAAATATATTGTAGGTTTTATTTTTAATATGAAATAAAATAATTTAAAGTTTTATAAAGTTAAGCAGAGTAGGTGACTCGTATGGGTGGCTTAGGGGTAGATCACCGGACACCCTAATTCTCTGAGTTTGTGTGAGTGAAGTGACCCTTCCTTCAGCCGCATTCTCAGTTTGATGCTAGTATAATATAATGTTAATGATATTTTGTAACCTTATGGAAATTTAAATGAAAACATAACAAATTAATGTATGTAATATTTATGTATTTATTAGGCAGATAAAACTTTTTCGTGTTAAATTTTTAGAACACTTCAAATTAAAAAAAATATATATATATATATCCTCATCACTATTATACATTCTTTGAAGTGGTACGTTTCAGTTGTGCCGATTTTCAAGAAATCCTAATGCGGATTATACAAGACCCTCGAAAGGTATTGATGCGTTGACGGTCATAAAGGCCAGATACAGTTGAAGTCATTGTCCCCTAGAGTAGTTACTTAATGTGTTACCACAGTTACACAACGATAGCATTGTTGTTTAAACTCACGACTCTAACGTAACGAATCATTATCCGACATTACAGTTGAAGTTGAAATGTAAGAGCAGATAATATATACAACGGTAACAAATATACTCGATTATCTCTAGAAAGATTTCCAACCCCAGGTGATGACTTAGGTATGTACTTCTATTATAATATTTTATGACATTATTAATATTACTATATATATATATATATATATATATATATATATATAAATTTTTCTAAGTATTAAATTTCAGCTACTAGATACAATTGTGACAAAGACCATTGGCGCATTTATTTGTTGTTGTTTAATGGTGATAAACCTCTAGGACCTATAAAGAAAATAACGTAAAATATAGACCCCCTCGGATACTCTAACAGCGCCAGAGTCGGAAAAGAACAAGAGTTGGTCAAGAGAGACCGGGTAGAAAAGATGAAAAAGAGGTTACATGACAAAAGGTGTTTATCCAGATAGGTCGCTTCGGGATTGCATAGACCGTACTCACTATAAATAATTGTCATTTTGCTATCAGCGCAGCTCAACCATATCCATAAGCTGACTGTCAGCGTAACTCGTCCCCCCAAATGGGGATAATCCGTTTGTCAATAACATCCATTTGTGGATCGCGCGATTTCATAAAGATTGGTTCACACGTTTGGCTGTAACTGCGTACAAAAACAGAAAAAAACACACAGACGTAACGCCGAATGATTGAGTTAAAAAAGGACTTTGCTAGGTCTTGTTGAATACCTGTTAAATTTGTTTAAAATTCATAATTTTATTTACGTACAGTCATAGCTGAGATTAGAAAAACAGACATTCGTAAATGCATATTTGCTGTTAGTTGGTAAACCAACATTTTTATTACTGTAAAATAAGAAATACAATAAAGTGACCATTGAATATTTTACAAAGTCTCACTTATAAAAAAATCTAAAGAATCTCAATTAAATTTTCTGAATAGATTCATCCGTCTTTTCATAAATAATTCTAATCTCTACAAACTACAATATTTTTAAACCCTTTCAATTGGTTGTATAAACAGTGTTTAGCCATAGAATGAACCCAATTAGGATTTATTTTCAATACAGTTACAAAGTTGTCGAGATTAATTTTACCTTTGATGAATTTAATATACTTGTAAAGTTGGCATTACAGATACTTTTCAAAGGTGAATGGATTTACTTTATATTGATACATTTCTATAGTTTATGAATTTATAAATATTTTAATCATTATAAACTGCTTAATAACCTTACACAAACTTTCTAACAGGTCAATTTTCAAAAACAAATACTAAACAAACAAAAATATTCAACGTAAAAATTGTCAGGTGTGTAGTTTTTGTGCTAGATTTATATAAAAGTATAGACAAGTATATTTAAGTAAAGCCCTAATTTGTTTCTATAATATACTTGTCGTAATCGTATTTTTATAAATCAATTTTATAAAACAAATTTTACTTTCATTTTTGGGGAATTATTCTAAAACGATTATTTTAAATAATTTACTGGTTTGTTTCATTAATAACGCATTTCATCATAGATTTGAAGGAAATCAGATAAACTGATTTTGAGAGAATATTTATATATCAGCTCCGTAGTCGATGTTTAGGTTTTTAGGGTTAACTCACTAATCGGCATTTGGTGGTGGGTGTTAAGTTTGTTTGGATCCTTAGGGGATACATTTAAGAAACATGTTATCAACACCCAATTGTAGTAACTATTGAAGAACCAAATTGTAAATAATATCTAACTATTTAGCTTTTAGTAGAGTTTCAATGTGCTCAAACTGTAAGAATGAAGAAAAACAACGATCACTGCAACAAAATAAAGGACAAAAAGAAATTAAAATAGTTGCAGAAACATTCAAATTTATAATTATTATGTAGGCTATATTTCTTATTTTTGAAATTTATTAATTTTAAATTCATGAGCTGGCACCTTCGTACTATGAGCATTAGGAAAATAGTCGTGAGTACCCTAACCTTAAATTATTTTGATGTGTCAGCTATTATACATTATTCAAGATAAGTTTTAAACTAACATTTGAGCAATATAATACTGTATTTATAATGGTTATTGTAATTTGCTTATAGAGATATTTTGATATTTTAATCAAAGTGGAAAGGAAAATATTTGTAAAAAATTTAGAGTTTTATTTATTGAATCAAAATGATAAATAATTTAAAAAAATTTAGGACAAAATGAAGTCTAAAATAAATTTCCAAATGTTTCACGTTATTCTGCTCTAGTTTAATCATTTTTGCTTTGTTACAGTATGTGCACTTTTCAGCTGTTAAAGTGTTAATTATTCAATTGGTTGTTGTAGTAACTAAACTATAACAATTAATTGTATTTTGGATGTAAATTTTAAGGCGACATTTTTGTCTCTTACATAGAAGTTGTATAGAAACATTTTTGGTCTCTTACATAGAAGTATTATAGAAACATTTTTGTCTCTTACATAGAAGTATTATAGAGACATTTTTGGTCTCTCTTACATAGAAGTATTATAGAAACATTTTTGTCTCTTACATAGAAGTATTATAGAGACATTTTTGGTCTCTTACATAGAAGTATTATAGAGACACCTTTGGTTTCTCACATAGAAGTAGTATAGAGACACTTTTGGTCTCTTACATAGAAGTAGTATAGAAACATTTTTGTCTCTTACATAGAAGTTGTATAGAAACATTTTTGGTCTCTTACATAGAAGTATTATAGAGACACCTTTGGTTTCTCACAAAGAAGTAGTATAGAGACACTTTTGGTCTCTTACATAGAAGTAGTATAGAAACATTTTTGGTCTCTTACATAGAAGTATTATAGAGACACCTTTGGTTTCTCACAAAGAAGTAGTATAGAGACACTTTTGGTCTCTTACATAGAAGTAGTATAGAAACATTTTTGGTCTCTTACATAGAAGTATTATAGAGACACCTTTGGTTTCTCACAAAGAAGTAGTATAGAGACACTTTTGGTCTCTTACATAGAAGTTGTATAGAAACATTTTTGGTCTCTTACATAGAAGTATTATAGAGACACCTTTGGTTTCTCACAAAGAAGTAGTATAGAGACACTTTTGGTCTCTTACATAGAAGTAGTATAGAAACATTTTTGTCTCTTACATAGAAGTTGTATAGAAACATTTTTGTCTCTTACATAGAAGTATTATAGAAACATTTTTGTCTCTTACATAGAAGTTGTATAGAAATATTTTTGTCTCTTACATAGAAGTATTATAGAAACATTTTTGTCTCTTACATAGAAGTATTATAGAAACATTTTTGTCTCTTACATAGAAGTTGTATAGAAACATTTTTGGTCTCTTACATAGAAGTATTATAGAGACATTTTTGGTCTCTTACATAGAAGTATTATAAAGACACCTTTGGTTTCTCACAAAGAAGTAGTATAGAGACACTTTTGGTCTCTTACATAGAAGTAGTATAGAAACATTTTTGTCTCTTACATAGAAGTTGTATAGAAACATTTTTGTCTCTTACATAGAAGTATTATAGAAACATTTTTGTCTCTTACATAGAAGTTGTATAGAAACATTTTTGGTCTCTTACATAGAAGTATTATAGAGACATTTTTGGTCTCTTACATAGAAGTAGTATATAAATATTTTGGTCTCTTACAAAAAATTAGTATAGAGACATTTTTGGTCTCTTACATCGAAGTAGTACACTCTCACAAAGAAGTAGATATTTTTAGTCTCTTACATAGAAGCATTATAGAGACATTTTTGGTCTCTTACAAATAAATAGCATAAAGACATTTTAGAGGACATGGCGACTTAAAATATTTTTGATTTTGTAAATGCGTTTGTGAGAAAGTTAGTTTAATATTTTTACACAGTTTATTTTTTAAATATTACGCTTAATTAAATTAATATACTTCTATTTTATTGGGCATTATTTGCTTGACTAACTACTATTTACATTTCACATAGGACAATATTTATCAATTGAATTGGAACGACTAAATGAATACAAGTATTTATTGACCCACACTAACTAAACTTCAATGAGTGAATGTTAAACGTCCAATAGCGAAGTGTAGTTATGAACATGCAGAATCATTGAAGCGGTAAAAGTGCGATAAAACACGCCATTCCGCTATCTGCTTTAGAGGTTAATGCATCTCCTCTGTTATTTTCATTACCTATACAGTATTATTAAAATGAGAATGATTGTTAGTTCTAAACATTCAATAGTTTTTACGTTCCAACAAATTATGAAATAAATGTTTATTTGAAATAGAAATTTATAAATCAACACTTAGTTTTCTTAACAATATTTATCATATTTTGAAAAGTCGAGATGGATAGTGAAATAATTTTGATTATTTAATTTGTCTTCGGATTTAAATAGGACACTTTAAGAACATTAAAAATTAAATTTAGCTACATATATCATATTTATCAAATTTTGTAGTTGCCTTTCGTCTGCCCTCTCATCTCCATTACTTATACAATGTCTACTATGATTTTAGAAAAAAACTACCTGTTGGGTATATTTTACTACAGCTATTATAATATTTTAAGATTTAATTAGGACTTACATCGTTGTTTTATATACAAATTTTAGTTGAATAACAATGAATAATTAATGTTCAATAGTTATTAGATCTAAATAATTTTGATATTCATGTATTTTTATAGTTAGTTGTACTCGTATTTTTCCTTATTTAAATCGAAACTTAGTCAAATTTGATCACAGAATTTGACGCAGATTATTGACTCAAATTGAAGACAATTATAAAGCAAAGTTTTTGAATTGTGGGGGCGTAATTTTCAATTTTGTTTTGTCGTTTAAAGATAAACATTTAATGATCATCGTTGCCATAAAAAAATAAAAAAGAAAGAGTAAAAGAGTGTGAAATAATTATCTGCAGTTCTCGAATACTCTATCAGTGTTAGGGACGGAAGAGAACAACAATTGGTCAAGAGAGACCTGATAAGGAAAATGAAAGAGAGGGATCTAACCTAAGACTAGATAAAAAAAAGATAATATTTAGCCAAATCCAGGATTGCTATACCCGTATTCACGCCATGGGTATTTTAAGGGCACAGCGCTACCTTTAAAGGGCAATTTTTACTTGGTCGATTTTAATTCCATTGAAATTATAAAACAGAATTTTTGGGGGTTATGGGGGGAGGAATTTTGGATACATTATTTATAAAGGTCTATAGATCAGTTGCAGTAAAAATAAAAATAAATAATAATAATAAAAGAGCGTGAAATAACGATCTGCAGTTCTCAAATACTCTAACAATGTCAGGGTCGGAAAAGAACAACAGTTGGTCAAGATAGACCTGATAAGAAAAATGAAAGAAGTGATCTAATAAAAGACGATATTTAGTCAAACCGTCTTCACGACATGGGTTATTACAGTGATAACAATATAGGCCACAACTTGGTCAATTTAATTGCACGGGAACACGAAAAACCTAAATGGAGGAAACTTTACGAACTTTAAAAGTTCTATGAATCTTTTTTCTTATTCTTTTTCGTTAAATTCATAATTATAATCGGGATTTTTTCTAACCCTATAACCCCCTCCCCACTTGCCATATCATAAATAACGTATCTCCAGAAATAATTGATTTCTTAAAACGTACGTACTTCTTTTTTGATACTTTAAAAAAATTTCATTAAAAAATATATCTTTACTCCACCAGATGGTGTTTTGACGCTTTTCGGAGTAACGATTTCCATCTTCACAAATTATCACTGTATTATTTAGACTATTTAGAACCTAAATTTAGAATATTATGAAGAACGGTAGGAATGGCAGCAAACCGTTCTCAAAGTGAATATTTTAATAAACTTTTAATATATGCTGTACGAATGTTTGAAGCAGAAGACTTGACGGGCAAGTGTCTACTGGAAGTACTAATTTGAGTTTAACAAGATACTTTGTGTTTCCGTCCACGTCTCTTTGTCTTAGTTTTAACAGTAATCGAGTTATATCTGGTTGAGAAATCAAAGACATCTTCCTATAGTTCTAATCAGGAAGTCTAATCATTGGTAGTAGGTGGAACTTACGTCAGTCGTGTTACCTGACAAGGTTTGGTGATGAATTTCCAAGTTTTAAATTCAAATTAAATTGTTAATGCAGTGAGCATAGTGCGTCCAAATATATAGGTACGTTATAAAGCTTACATACCAAATTTAGATGAAATCGAGCTAGATAAGCTGATTACAATTTGTTTACTAATCGATTTGGTAGGTTATACGGTTTGCATTTTCATTCTTAGCTATATATTACATACGTATTTGCAGTAGGTGAAACTATTATATTAATTTATTGATTAAAACGCTTATACATTATTTTAACAAGCTAGTATTATTGATTAAATAGTTATATCAAGTGAAAAATATATGACCTAGATCGGGAATCGAACCCAGGACCTTTAGCTTTACCAACGTTCTACCAACTGAGCTATACTTGATCGCTTCTTAGCATACACTACT
Source organism: Aphrophora alni (assembly GCA_963513935.1). Classification (NCBI taxonomy): domain Eukaryota; kingdom Metazoa; phylum Arthropoda; class Insecta; order Hemiptera; family Aphrophoridae; genus Aphrophora; species Aphrophora alni. The sequence goes on along the minus strand of OY740774.1, from coordinate 93,249,951 downwards.
CACTTGAATTTGTTTTTGCTGAAATTTTTGAGTTTTGACAGATAAATTACCTCGTTACACAAACGACATTGAAACTAATCGTATACTTGGGTTGCAAGCTTTATGCAAGTATTTAATTATAATAATCTATTGATTTTAACGTTTATACATTATTTTACGAAGCTAGTATTATAACGAGGTATTTATCTGCCTTAACTCAAAATTTGCAGGAAACAATTTCAAGTGAGAAGTGTACGCCCTATGATGGGAAGTGATCAAGGAGAGCTCAGTTGGTAGAGCGTTTGCGCGTAAAGCCAAAGGTCCTGGGTTCGATTCCCGGTCGAGGTAGTATATTTTTCACTTGAAATAATTATTTAATGGAATTATTACTTGAATTTTTATGTATTTGTGTAAATGAATATATGTATATCTTTTTTTTCTATTCGAAGAAGATTTTATGTTTTCGAAATTAATTTAATTGTTTTATTGGATATTAATTACAGTATTTAATTTTGGTTATTTTCTATTTTACTAGGTATAAAAGCCTCCAGAAGTCAGCTATTTTAAAAGTGTCAGGGAAACATATCCTAAGGCTAAAAGACGTATGTGTCTACTATTAATTGTATATACATGCAACCATTTCTTAATTTTTTTTCTTTGTTTCAGGTAAGCTGTAGTAAAATTTTAAACATAATGGAGAGTAATTTTTCGGTGAGGAAAGTAAGTGAATTTTTCTTAATAGTATTTTAGATATAACATAATCTTTTATATTTCAAAGTGTTTACCGACAATCATTGTTGTAGAATATATTTGAGTATACCTTTTTAAATTGTAGTGCACAGCTTGAAGAGGGACAATGTTTTCAAAAATTAGTAAACGAACAATGAGAGAGTTATCATTGGGAATAATAACAATCAATGCAGTTCTCTGGGATTTGGAACATAGAATTTATAAGATTAGTATATAATTTTTATTTGTGCCATTTGAATTAACCGTGTGGATAAATAATATTTTTATTTTCTCAAGAACACCGAGTAGATTATTTTAGTGCTAAAGGTCTTTATTTTATGTTTTTTTCTTCTTGAGACCTTTGATACAAGTAGAGGACAATTATTTGTTTTTATTTTCCCAAGCACATCGAGTAGATTATTTTAGTGCTAAAGATCTTTATTTTATGTTTTTTTTTCTTGAGACCGTTGATACAAGTAGAGGGCAATTATTTGTTTTTATTTTCCCAAGCACATCGAGTAGATTATTTTAGTGCTAGAGGTATTTATTTTGTTTTTTCTTGAGACCTTTGATACAAGTAGAGGGCAATTATTTGTTTTTATTTTCCCAAGAACATCGAGTAGATTATTTTAGTGCTAGAGGTCTTTATTTTGTTTTTTCTTGAGAGCTTTGATACAAGTAGGGGACAATCTTTTGTTTTTATTTTCCCAAGAACATCGAATAGATTATTTTAGTGCTAGAGGTTACTGTTCTTCATATTCCAAATGGTCTGTTTAGGATGGTTTCAATTTTAGCTGTACTTTTAATTTATATTATTGTAATAGAATAAAGAGTATTTTATTTTCATTTAATTTCAACTCAGGAAATCGAACAAAAAAGTTCTGACATGCCGTCCGTTCGTTATCGTTGTCGTCCATAGGCTACGTAGGTACTTACCCAACGTCAAAAAAGTAGTGAAATGCAACATTACGTCGTTCCCCTGTAACAACTGTTTTAACAAAAGTATCCTATTTTACGCCAATTAGATAAAACCCATACCAATGCAACTTGATCTATTTAAAATGATTCGTCAACATTTGTGATAATTATGAAAACTATATAAAATATTAAAATTTTGATTAAACCACTGTTTTCATAATTAGAAACCAGTCTAGATACACGTGTCACATGATATACTTGTTAATTAAAGTTCTTTCTAAGATGACCGATGGAGATAATGGCGATTTGAAACTGTACCCTTGGATAATGGCTACCAAAATTATCAGCTTTTATGTTTTATTATAATTTGTTTATTCTAGAATTTTGGCTATACATGAATAAATGATTGGAAAAATAACTAGCTCCAAACTAGAATGCCTGAACAGGGTTATACAATTTAATACACTTCAGCAATATTTGATAATTTCTTATCACTACTCCATTTAAAACTAACGCTAAATTAATACGTTTTAATGATTATTTGCAAAATGTGTTATTTGTTGTTTTAAATGCTGAGCTTGACTTATGAGAAAAATCATACAGTATAACAAACACACAGAACACAATTCTCACAAAAAACACGCCCAAGTATCAGACGCGTTTCAACGACAAAGTCGTCCCCCTCAGCGATACACGAGCCACACCAATCAAACTGTAACGTCTGATACTTGGGCATGTTTTTTGTGAGAATTGTGTTCTGTGTGTTTGTTATACTTTTAATTGTTTAGTTACTAAAGCATGCTAGTAACGTCTATTTTTATCTCATACCAATTAATTTCTCAATTATTTCTTAGCACTTTTCTATTTCTTGCAGGACGGTAGTTTTCCTTATTTATGAGAGGGTAGTTATCTATTTAACTTCAAATATATTAAGCATTTCTAGATGATTTGAAACATTTCGTATTAATATACGTTCTAAATATATCAATATTTCTTTTGTTGTGTAAGATGAATAACCTTTTGGGTATAATCGCCTTATAAAACAAGTTGTTGTTCCCCATAATGGTGCTTAACAAGCCCAATCATACAATGCAATACAAGTATATCCGCTAAATGTAATCTACAAAAGTTGTTCACTTGGGTCTTGTAGAAAATGTTAATTTGTATTGATAGATCGAGAAATATTATCCAGTAGGGTTAAGTTTCTATAAAACAATTGTTACACAGGTTTCCTGAGCTTCGTCATTGTGTATCATAGAGTACATACGTATTGAAAAGACTCCACTAGCTTACTGTTTCAGTTACAGTGAACCTAATGGAAAGGAACCTCCAGTTACTACATACGTTTTCTGAGCCTGTGTATATCATTTCCTTGACGTTGGTTAGGCCCTAACTGGCTTCATAGATGTGTACATATTGAAAAGACTCCACTAGCTTACTGTTTCAGTTACAGTGAACCTAATGGAAAGGAACCTCCAGTTACTACATACGTTTTCGGAGCCTGTGTATATCATTTCCTTGACGTTGGTTAGGCCCTAACTGGCTTCATAGATGTGTACATATTGAAAAGACTCCACTAGCTTAGTGTTTCAGTTACAGTGAACCTAATGGAAAGGAACCTCCAGTTACTACATACGTTTTCGGAGCCTGTGTATATCATTTCCTTGACGTTGGTTAGGCCCTAACTGGCTTCATAGATGTGTACATATTGAAAAGACTCCACTAGCTTACTGTTTCAGTTACAGTGAACCTAATGGAAAGGAACCTCCAGTTACTACATACGTTTTCGGAGCCTGTGTATATCATTTCCTTGACGTTGGTTAGGCCCTAACTGGCCTCATAGATGTGTACATATTGAAAAGACTCCACTAGCTTAGTGTTTCAGTTACAGTGAACCTAATGGAAAGGAACCTCCAGTTACTACATTCGTTTTTTGAGCCTGTGTATATCATTCCCTTGAAGTTAGTTAGGCCCTAACTGGCCTCATAGATGTGTACATATTGAAATGACTCCACTAGCTTCCTGTTTCAGTTACAGTGAACCTAATGGAAAGGAATCTCCAGTTACTACATTCGTTTTCTGAGCCTGTGTATATCATTTCCTTGACATTGGTTAGGCCCTAACTGGCCTCATAGATGTGTACATATTGAAATGACTCCACTAGCTTCCTGTTTCAGTTACTGCGACCCTAATGGAAAAGAGCCTCCAGTTACTACATTCGTTTTCTGATCCTTGTGTATATCATTTCCTTGACGTTGGTTAGGCCCTAACTGGCTTCATAGATGTGTTCATATTGAAATGACTCCACTAGCTTCCTGTTTCAGTTACTGCGACCCTAATGGAAAAGAGCCTCCAGTTACTACATTCGTTTTCTGATCCTTGTGTATATCATTTCCTTGACGTTGGTTAGGCCCTAACTGGCTTCATAGATGTGTTCATATTGAAATGACTCCACTAGCTTCCTGTTTCAGTTACTGCGACCCTAATGGAAAAGAGCCTCCAGTTACTACATTCGTTTTCTGATCCTTGTGTATATCATTTCCTTGACGTTGGTTAGGCCCTAACTGGCCTCATAGATGTGTACATATTGAAATGACTCCACTAGCTTCCTGTTTCAGTTACTGCGACCCTAATGGAAAAGAGCCTCCAGTTACTACATTCGTTTTCTGATCCTTGTGTATATCATTTCCTTGACGTTGGTTAGGCCCTAACTGGCTTCATAGATGTGTTCATATTGAAATGACTCCACTAGCTTCCTGTTTCAGTTACAGCGACCCTGATGTAAAGGAACCTCCAGTTACTACATTCGTTTTGGTGTCATTGTAGAGAGGTGGGGTTGGTACCATTACATGCAGAATTGAAATCTGCAAATTTGTATTTAACTAGTCTGTTATAAATTACGAGGTATGAAGAAAAAACACTTTAAAATCACCTCTATTTTGACATTTCCATTTCGATTTTTCTAATTTTCAATAGGGTTCTATAAACACACTACTTGTTCTCCTATACCGAAATTCAAGTTCTTATCTTAGTATATGTGGCCGTTATCGATGTTACAGATAGACGAAAGCTTCGACGCACGGACGATTTGTCGAAAATCACTTTCCGATTGCCCGAGGCCACGAAACGTCAACATCAATAAATAAAACGGTGGTAAAATAAAAAGGAATAAATGAACATAAAATAAATACTCCTCAAACACTCTAATAACATCAAGAGTCGAAAGAGAACAAGATTTGGTCAAGAGAGACTTTATAGGAAAGATGAGATAAAGTGATCTAATCAAAAACTACATGAAAAAAGTAGATCCAGCTAAAAGTCCTTCGGTATTACCACACCCCTGAAGGTCTAAATTTAGTACAAATACACAGTAAATGTGAATAAAAAGAAATGGTTAACAGGAATAAATCGCGATTTAAGACACTGTTGATTTATTCAAAGAGAAATGACATATTTAGGGAGTTGCGTAACAAAACGCAAGTAAAATGGTAACATAACTTACCAGTGCCTTATAACAATCTTGCATATTTTACAAACATTTTATATTTTCAGTTTATGACTATGTAGGCCTACGTTACATTTCTTCATGTTTTCAAATATCCACCTAAAATTATTTGAATAAACCAAATCGTATAAAATATTTCAATTTTATTTGAATCCAATACTTAATTGAAATATTTCGGCGAAAAACATTCTTTTGAAGGATATTGTTGGTACTGTAAACTCTGTAGTCTCAATGCATTGATTAGGTCAGTGGAGTAAAGCTATGTTTAATCTTCATGCGTCTCTTAATGTGTGTTCACTAATGAAACATTGTGGTTTTGGCTTTACCAGGGTTATTGTAAACCTCTAAACATACACTAACAAACATTATTATAGACAATGATATACCTCAAAGACTACAAATAACCTCAGAATATATCAATAATACGCTATTAGACTGAAATTTAAATTCATTGTCTGTCCCTTTAATTGATAAATGCTTGAAAATATTATTACTGTCATAAATATAATGTTTATCTTTTAACTCTATTTCTAGTTATTTACACATCTTATAGTGAATAGAATGACCAGATTTACTCACAAATTATTCTTTAAAATATACATCGACATTATTAATATAAAAATGTTTTTCACTTGCTGTTCTTCATTTTTTTTAGTCGTTTAAATTTAGACTACTTAAATTTGATCAAATTCAGTACTTACTTATCTGAAACGTTTATATATTTCGGTGTTCAAAGAAGTGTTTTAGAGCTATATTTGTACATTTTTCGGCTCTATTCTAATTGCATACTACTATTCTATTATAACCTAACTCAACGTCCTTCTAATTTGGTTTCATGCCTCCATTTATCCATCACCTCACCCAGAAAACAGTATCTTTTCCTTTATCTAATGTGCCTGTTTTCTAGACACTCGTCAACAAATCATAGATGGCCAACACAAATCATCGCAATGTGGATGTAAAAGGAGTAATTTTTGAAAATCAGCGTTGCCGATTTTAATGAATTTGAAGATAAATGGTACAAACCCGTATGAAAAATCGCAAGTAAAAACAAAAATATATTACGGCTCAGGAATAATTGACAAAAAAAAACTATAACCACCGTCAAAAAATCTAAATTTGATGAAATATGATTGAATCTATGAACGCGTTTATAACACAAACAAAGTAAGATTAAGCACTATTTTTATGTGGGAAACATCAATTCCCTTACGAATTACAATCACTAACCACAGTTTCGATGTTGCTCATAAAAACAAAGAGAACCCATACATTTACATCCAAAGGATCGTGTCCAACATTTCGAAAATTGTTGTAATATTAGATACGTACAAAAATATATAATTTTTAAAATAAAGAATTTTATCAATTGAATTTAAGAAACTGTGGACTATCACACCAACTACTATTAAAATCTAAATTCCCTTTTTGCTTAAATTATAGATAAATAATCTCCTAGTCCCTTAGATAAATTATAGTATATCTCTTTGGTAAATAACTATTTATTTTCTAACAACAGTTTCACCGTTAATTTTTAATTTGTATTTTTTTTTTTGTAGAAATTGAGGTCTACTATTTCTACGACTAAGTTGTCAATACACAAACTCTGTATTAGCAAAACACATTTTATATACTCTTTTCTTTATATATATTATACATGAAGAAATATTTATAACTTGTTGATTTTTTGTGAGAAGAGATTTATATACATATATTTTTAATAACAGAATTCGAGATTCATTTTCATATGTTTATTGACAACGAGTAAACTGACATTTTTATTTGACGAATAATTTACATTAATTTGTATTGGGGGGGGGGGGGGTGAGAAAGTTTGTGCAATATTAATTGCGCAGCTTATTATAAATTTTGATTACTTTGTGTGAGTAGTATTTAATCACTATGTAAATGAATGTGTAATTTCATAACACTTTGTGTAGGAAGTTAAAGTTATTAGATTATACTTTACTCGAACCTACAGTCTTTGATATCTCTACCGGACTTAATGCAATTCAAGTTACAAGTGAGACAAAGAGACGTGTCCCGAAACAGAAACAGAAAATGCAGTGCCTTGTTAAATCTTTAAAGTCGGGTTTTATTCAAGGTTAATTTAACATCAATTGCTTTTGCATTGAAAAGATAAAGGAATGAATTTAAAACTTGTTTAGCGTTTTAAATCCCATTTCCCGGATTCTTAGAAAAACACGAAAGTAGTATATAATTGTGCAATAAAGTAAAAAAGTTATTTGTGATAAAATTATTTAAATAATTATAAATAAATATTGAGCTTGACTTGTGGGATAATATTAGATGCAATAAAACTCGAACACAAGATCTCACAAAAATTACGTTTATTTATTCAAACGCGTTTCAACGATAATGTCGCCATCCTCAGTTATACATTAGCTACAATAACTAAACTAACTCAGTGATACGTGGTTATTATGTATATGGTTTAGCTCATGTATCACTGAGGATGGCTAGTTGGTTGTTGAAACGCGTTTGATTAAGTAAACGTAATTTTTATGTTTTATTCTATTTTATATCGATTTTGGATTAAATAAAGTTTGTAAACTACGTGAAGTGTAAAATATTTTTTCGCGATATTGGATTTGAGTAAATACTTTACTATAACATTGTGTTTTGATTTATGATTTAACAACGTTTTTGAAAACTGTAATGAGCTACGCTTGTGAAACTTCAATAACTAAATGAATGAAAACACAATGTGCCACAATAAAACACTTTATTTCTAAAAAAAAACGACGTTTCAATGATTAAGTCATCATCCAAAGTTGCTACAAGAACACAAACCCTTTAGACAGTAGACTTTAGAAAGTGTGAATGTAGCATCTGAGGATGATAACTTTAGTCATTGAAATGTCGTCTTGTAAGTGAGATGCACAAATAACGTGATTTTGTTTTGTGGAAAATTTTGTTTCATTCTTTTGCTTTTTCAACTATAATTTCAGTGGTCTAAATATGTTTTTTTTATATCTCTCACCTATTTCTATTTCCAGTAATCAACGAAAAACCATAGAAAATGTCTGAATTCGACTTTTTTGAATACTGCAAATTAAATTTTTAATTTTGGTAGGACTGTTGGTTAAATGTTATTGCACCAGACTTTGATTTTTACCTCAATGACCATCTACAGAAATAGATCAGTATCATTACTAATGAATGTCTTGGTATAAAAGAATCAGTTTAAAATCATTTTGAAGTTTATTCATAATCTAATTATGGGGTTTTCAATGTTCCATTAAGGTGAAAATGGAAGTCTATTGCACTAAAATGGGTCTCACAATTGAAACATTAAATTTGCATTATTCGAAAAAGTTAAATTTCATACATTTACTATGGTTTTTCGTGATAGATATCAAAAATTATGTACATCTCTGAACTGAGGGCTGAACAAAATTGTTAAATCACATATCAAAACACCATGTTGCCATTAAAAAACGACTCAAATTCAATATGGTTGGCGAAAATTTTGACACTTAACAAAATGTAGTATAAGTAGTCTAATTAAAAACAAACTTCATTTAGTCCTAAGTCGATATGACGAAACTGTGGGAAAACCGTCGGCGGAAAGGCAAGTTTAATAATTCCATTCTGCAATAATTCTAGTATTGGCAATATCTTTTACAGATGTTTTGACAGTATCATTATTATACAGATAAGATCAACTAAGCAATGTTTTTGTTTGTGTCAATTATTCCCCAACCGTAATATATCTCAATGAAGTTCGCATACGAGTATAGGTCACGTTTAACTATGTAACATTTTGATTATTGTGAAATTGTTTTCGTATATTATTTGCAGTATAACGAAAAATATAGTTCATCAGTTGGACCAAAAGAAGCTTTTCGATCCTGGCTCATTTTCCGAGCTTTATTAAAAGTGAAGCGTTTAAATACAAGGTAGTTAAACTTGAGCTTGTATTGAAAAGCTTCACCTTTGGTTCTAGTGATGAAATGTACTATTTTGCTCTAAATTATCCGTTACTACCGGTTAAATGAGGTTGCTAAGTCGAGATCAACCTCAATCGATTTTCAAACGTGAAAAAAATACTTGCGTTAATTAACAATTGACGTTTTAAAAAAACTACCTTTTTCTTTTACACAAGCACAGTCTAAATAAAAAAGTAACATACACATGAATAAATTAAGTGTTACTACAGTCGGTGCTTGGTGAAATTCCATTAGGTAATTAATAACTCACACGTAAAGTTTCACAAATCAACGTATATTGTGTCAGCTGTTTCTCTTTCTCAAGCATCTTTAGACAAATATGAACTAAAATTTACAAAATCCAACTTAAGTTTCCCACTTTCTTGGTAACTTGGTTTGTACTCAAGTTGGATTTTAAAATTTTAGTTCATAGTTGTCTCAAGATGCCTAATAGCGAAACAGCTTTCACAATATATGTTAATTTGTGAAATTATACATGCGAGTTATTATTTACATGAATAAATATTTGAACGTGAAATATTTGGTTGATATGGGTCCAATTTTTTTAATTTTCCCCAAAATCTAGTATTAGCAACATCATACTTTTTGCCACACGAAATCGTGGTCCATTTCAACTTTTACCTTCTGCCTATAGCTAAAAATTCGCTAACAATTGTAGTTCTCCTATTTCTGTAGATTTGGTCAATACCGTAACTGTTTGGGCACCACGGGTTAACTCTCACACATCAAGTAATAGCGCCTGCTAGTAGACCAACTCGGGAGATTTGATATCACTCTTTCCCAACAAATGCTACATAAAATAGAACTACAAAGCGTGATAAAAAGACTAAACAAATTACATGAAAATGTATTGTTGTATAATGTTTTTAATCGTTTTATTTAACCAGGTTTAATTTTTTACAAAATATTTCACTTTTATTTTAGCCAAAGTTTTATGGAAAATCTGCGCCGTTGCCTTTCATAAAAACCAACCCGTATTAAAATTAGACTTAAAGTACCGTAGATAAATTAAATGTAATAAAACTTGACCTCTACAAATAAAGAAACAATACACCTCACTTCGAGGACGTGGAATCCAGTGTTAATTACATCACAACGTACCGTACTACTTTGAATGCTTTTTATCGAATGAGAATGGCCCTCACTCTATCTAAATGTATTTCAAAACTATCAACTGTGCTGAAGAAATCACCAAAGGTATCAATATTCTTGTCTCAGATTGCATGAACAGCATTTCCGATGATACAGACTTGTTACAAAGTCTGAACGATCGCTTGCTCGTAAGTATGAATAACTTTATAGTTAATATCGTTTCTCCATGAGAAATTGTATCCGTATTCAAGGTACGATCCTACTGGATACAATGAAATGTATATTACACACATATTATTTATCCTTTGACGTAAGTAATAACATTTTTTTACTTCTACGAAAGTCATAATATCAGGAGAAATTTGTCTATTAAGTTAAGTTGGTGTTTGAAATTGTTATGGGCCTTTAATAGTAAAATAGAAATAGTAATTGTATTGCAAAACAATTGTAAGTCAAAGATTTTTCACAGGACAGGTTCGTAAACAAATCTACTTTAACAACTGTTCATTATACAGTCTTAAGGTGCGCGGAGGGGAGGGGGAGGGAAAGGAGCAAATGAAAGAAAATGTAAACTAAAGTTGTAGTTTATACAAATCTCTACATTTTTCTTTCTTTTAACGTTTTTCTGAGATCGAAACGAAGCGAGCTACGCATTTTCAAAGTACTCGATTAATATTATTTTTAATAATAGCTTCTAAGTCTCGAAAAACACTCTATAATAGATTAATTGAAAATATTTCTCTGTAACTCGAACGTGTACATGTTTGTGTAAGTATATCTATCTGGGCTGTTTGTTAGATGGCAGCGCTTGAACCTCTACTCTCCGAGTTTCAACCCGTTACTGTCAAAACGGCTAATCTCTTTAGTACATAAATTCATTTGTATAACTAAAGAGAATAGTGAATCCAGTCAGTTTTATTGTCGCACAATTTTTTCAGGTAACACAAAGACCAGATTGAAACTACGAGCTGTGCATTAGTAATCGCTTTCTCCTAAGTTGCGGTTTAAGATCTAATTATTGTCAGGAGATACGATGCGATGTGAATAAATAACACCATCTCTGACTCAAACAACTAAGGGAGTTACATTTGTAGTTACAATAATATCGCTACATATAGGCACGCATAATACTAGTATATAGTGCAGCTGATATAGTAATAGTTGTTTCTATATGTTACATATCTGGAATATTGTATAAGTAACCTTTGCTAATAATCCTTTATGAACTGGTACTGAAAAAATAAAAAGTTTTACTAAAATATTTATTAAATTTTCTAAAGAGAATAATTTATTAATTTATAAAAAATAAACATTTCCTTCTGATTTTTGCTTATTAAAGCTAGCGATGTTAGATTAGGCGACCTCTTTTTAGCTTTCAGAAATATATTCCTCACCTTCTTCAACATTGAATGGAGGAATATTTGTATTGATCTTCTCCTTCTTCCATTGTTGTATAGGCTCTAGATCTTTCAATGGCGTTATATTCTATTTCTTAGAATTATTTTTTGTTGGCTTAACATTTTTTATTATTGTCTTACTCTTTGTTTTACTTGTTTCTTTTTTGTCAGTTTTCGACTTAACATTTTCATTTTCTAACGGTCCACCGAGCTCATCATTCATCTTTGCAGCAGTCATATCTAGGCCTAGACATATTTCTAAATTTGCTGATTGTTTTATTTAAAAATAGAATCTTTCTTCTTCCTCATGGGGATTTTTATACAAATCCTCATCAATATTATTACAATGTTTCGTAAAAAAAACTACAAATAAAATTCAAAATTATTACTGGCTTCTTACTTGGCTTTACTTAATCTGGCTCCTCCTCATCATTATCACTAACTTCTGAAGTGGCAGACCCATTCGGTAGTTCTTCTAAATTGTAATCACAAATTTGTGTCGATGTTAATATCTATATTTCTCAATTAATATTATTTGCTAATTAAAAACTTGCAATAAACTAAAACACAAAGAACAAATTAGTTCAACCTCAATCTTGCAACAAAACAATTATAATTAAGGAATTAGCTCACCGTTTGGCAATAATTATACATGTTACATGTAAATGACTAACAGTACTTCTGAGAACCGCCTAGTTTTATGCAACTTGTATTTACTTTAGAAGCATTTTGAATAAAATGAGAAATATTTTCTGCTTTATAAAAGTATAATAAACATATGTTCATACTATCATATTATCACTCAATAGAAGATGACTAAAAAATGCAAAGTTTTTTTCGCGTGTCTGCGAAATGTGGTTTAGATTAAACACTCACCTAATAAGTACTGAAACCTAGTAGAAAAATACACCTTACAAATGTTTAGTGTATCAGCTTAATTCATATTTAAAAGAAGTAAAATTATTCTTATAAAAAAATAACCGCTAAGGGAGTGTTGTTCAAGGACGAAATTCAGCCATGCAGCCGTCTGCAATCGTACATTTTTATTATAGAAATATAAAAATAAAATAATATTCATAAGTATCCAAACTTAAAGAAACCACAAATACGAGATTCTCAGTATTAACTAATAATATTTATTTACTGACAGGCTGAAGCAACGTTTATTTATAACTACTATTAATGAGTATTATTTAATACTAATTAAAAATGAATCTTTAATTTCCCAAAAGTTTGTGTAGGAAGTTAAAGTTATTAGTGTATATATTTTACTTGAACCCACAGTCTTTGATATCTCTACCGGACTTAATGCAATTCAAGTTACAAGTGAGACAAAGAGACGTGTCGTGAAACATAAACAGAAAATGCAGTGCCTTGTTAAATCCTTGAAGTCAGGTTTTACCAAGGTTAATTTAACGTCAATTCCTTTTGCATTGAAAAGATAAAGGAAATAATTTTAAACTTGTGTAGCGTTTTAAATCCCGGTTTTCCGGGGCTTTAAGGAAACACGAAAGAAGGAAGAAATGATGCAACAAAATAAGAAATTTATTTATCATTAAAATACTAATTTAATTGTTTAAATACTCATCTATTAGAGACTTTCTGTTAAGTAAATTTTAATATATTTTATACAAACTTTTAACTATCATAATTATACGCTTAAGCAATTGAGCACTTTTTTTTACAAGTAATACTGTATACTGTGTATTCGAATTCTTATAAAAGTCTTCGTAAATTCGTGATATTTTAATAAATAATTCAATAAAACAAATATTGAACAAACGTTGAATACTTTTGTTAACAAAATATTAAGCAGAAAATATGAATATAACATACATTAAAAATATTTTTTCAATTAATTTTTAGAAATATTAGAGATAAAATGAGAAACAATTGCTCATTTTTAAATAAATATTGAGTTTGGCTTGTGGTATATTTTAAAATTAAAATTAAACTTAATCAAGATAATTTTATATTATTAAACGCGTTTCAACAACAATGTCGCCATCTTCATTGATGCACGAGCTACAGTAATCAAATTATAACTAACACTAACGGAATTTATGTTATTTGTAGTTTGATTATGATAAATTATACATCACTGAAGATGGCGACATTGTAGATAAAACGCGTTTGATTTACAAACGTTTTGTGAGAAATTTTGTACAATTTTATTTTAATTTTTATTGCTCATTGTAATAAACTAATTAATTTGCCATCATTTGTGTGTATTTTTTTCAGCCTCCGGCACTTCGGCTTTGAGCCTATTGTGCTTCCCTTTCTTTTTCACCTTACACCGACCCCAGTGCCTCTAACAAGCTCAAGTATATTCTGTAGGGTGTTCTTGTCAAAATTTAGGTCTGGTTGCTGAGGTCTAAAGATTCTCCTTCTATTGAGCACCCGGACCTCATAATGAAACAAATTGTGTACTGCAGTCTCAGGTACGAGACCGCAAAGACGACAGTTGGGTGAAACTTGTAGTTGTACATTTTATTTTAGTGGCTCCGGATATGGCCATGTCCGGAATCATGGCAACGATTTGTCTCAGGGACTTCCTATCATACTGAACCAACACTTTTGTCAACGTAGGATCTAGTGCCGAAAGAAGACGCTTACCCAACCTCTGGCCAGAAAATTGTCTCCATCTTTCGATGTACTCTTCCTTGACCCATTTTCTTACCGCTCGTCTTACCGCTGAATGATCTCGCAAACTCAGCGGCCCCTTACTTTGCCACAGATCCGCTCTGTGGTACACAGATCAGCATGATGTTGTACACCACTCTTATATAAGTTTCATTCCGTCGGGATTATGAGTTATAGTGCTGTGTCCGTTAACGGGTAACAGCGAACCGTCAACGTTGACCATCGTCAACGCTCAACGCAGTTGACGAAGAAGTGCATTAATTGCTAACGTTGATCAACTGCTTAGTGCTTGGAGGTGAATAATCAGTGGTTGTTTATTAGCGCCAGCGGCCCACTCGATGCGCGCGCACTCAGCTACACGTACGCCTCTCAGTCGTCTGTTAGTTTAGTTGAGCAACGAAAGCGAATCAATTAACGTCAACGTTTATTCATCAACGAATCAACGAATGATTCTGCTGTAGCCTACTATTTTACTATTTTACACGTGCACACTGAAGAAAGACACGTGTCGTGTCTTCTGTTCTGTTTGGTAGGTTAACGTTAGCAGTTTTTTTTAACAGTTAATCACGCTCAATGTTAACTGGTGTTGACGTTGACCGTTGTTAGCGTAATTCCCACCACTAATGAGTTATAGGTGTGTTTCCAATTCGTATATAGAATCGTTTCAATACCTTATAAACATAATGATAGTGTAAAGGAAATACTTTTAAATATCTGAATAGTGGCATTGTTCTTTTTTTCCTTTTTTTCTTTCTTTTTTTTTTTTTTTTAAGATTTCTCATTATTTTAAAGAACGTTGTCGTATTTCTTACTATTGAATAGGAAATATGTATTCTCATAATGGTTCAGATATATTATGTTGGCTAGCAAGCCCGACAACGGCGAGTTTAAATTAAAAAGGACTTTTTTAAACATTTTCGTAGACTCCATTTTTAACATATGTTTAAAACTCCTTATAATATATTCTTTATAGTGTTTCCTGGTGGTAAGGGGTCCTTAACGGACCATTCCAGTACTAAAGTAGATCTCAAAGGTGGAGGAAATCTCAAACGCGTCGACAATCCTAGGATTGTACTCGAACTAATTATGTAGATCCTTTCAGATACAAAATTATTATATTGTATGTACAAAACTTTGCTGAAGGCTTCTTCGTTCCTCGTCTATCTGTTTGAAGGTGCTTTTCATTAATCTCAACACAACTCGGCAACCATTGAGATGTAAGTTTCATTCAGATGTGTGTTATCTTGTTTTATTACTGAAAACGTTATTGCTTTTAAAGAGAATTTATTTTTAACTGTTGCTACTATAATAAGTTGATAGATATGGATTTTTATGTGTATAGACGACATTATTATCCTAGTAATTCCACTTATAAATGTTCCCGAAAAGTGTATAAGTTTAAAGTAATGTTTTCCCTCGTGTTTTTGTAGATTGAAGTGGTTTCGTATTGTAATTATATATAATTGGATACATTTGTTCTAACAACTAATATTTTTAATGGAATTTAACATTCAGAGTGTGGGAAGACCTGAAACGTTTCCAGAGCTACTCAAGAGGGCTACGCAGATCACAAAACAAGGAATAGTGTTTTGATCTGTTCTTTCATTTTGTTCTAGTTTCATGTTTGTTTTTTTTTTTTTTTTTTTTTTTTTTTTTTTTTTTTTTTTTTTTTTAATGAATACTTCTGTAGTTTTATTTTGGCTTTATGGACAAGTTACAAGTTTTATAAAATAAAATTTAAAACACAGTGTTCATACGTTCATTTTATGTAATCAGATGACGAAGTTTTTAGAAATGTTTTATGTTTTCAGGGAAATATAGAAAGGCTTCCTCAATCATTAAAAACGATAAATAATTACGTGATTTTACAATATAGAAGACGAAAAAATTTTAATGTAATAAATTAAATTTTAGTTTTTATTTTCAATTAGTTAATTTCTTAAACTAAGAATCAGGTTCCCAGAATAAATATCAGTTAATAATAAATGAATATCATTCGTAGGACGTAGGTCTTTTCGATGTGAAATTACATAACCTAAAAATCAGACATTACAAGTTGCACGTAATATGAACAAACTAGCTCAGCTGTTGGAAGAATATGGCGTTAATATTTTTTATTCCAGTCACATCTTACCTCCCAACAATTAGGACTCGAAACCGCAACTTAGGGAGTATTGCTATTACTAATTCACAGCCCGACGTTCCTGCTGCAACCTCTAATTATTGCTTTGAGCTGTGTGAGCCTCTAGACATACGCATTTTGATGTTTCCGTTATTCTTAAATGATTTAACCCTTATAATAAGCTCTGTATGTCTCACAAAACTACGTGGTTGACAGGTAGCACTTTAATGACCAACTAAATTGTAAAAATACAGTTATCAAAAGAATTAATCACCAGATTAAAATTTAAAAGTAAGACAGTTTTATCAAGTTTGTTTTCCGAGCAAATCGTCCTATTTTAAATCGACCGTTTGGATTTCCGTCTGTTTGTGTGTTTGTTGTATTTACTACCATTTACTTAGGAATAAATTCTTTACAACTAGGCTGAGCTAATTACAAGGTTTTTTATTTTTTAAATGGCGTCCACTGCAAACAATACAGTCCCGGTTTCAAGACATGAATGCCCGTGTTCCCACTGATTATACAGCTTGCTCTCATGGAATTTAAAGTAGGTTTAAATAAAAAGTTAACCATCTAATTTAATCCTAACATTAGCTTAAATCCTAACAATACCGCCGCCCTGTTTAAGATTGTCCTCAATGTTTATTCACTACCAGGACAATACACTAAACACCGTGTGACAATTATTGTCTGTTCGAACACATCAAATGCGAAGTTTATAAAACCGACTATTGATCTGGCTAGGTTAAAGAAAAGAAATGAGGAAGTAGTCCAAGCAATAAGTGAGAGATGTTGGGCCAAGTACCGAACAATCTGATAATGATAATACAAGAATTATATAGTGTAGATGAACACTAAAATTTTAATAATTATATTTGTTATAAATATATGAAATGAATATGATGTTCATAACAAACATTAATATAAATTTACAATGACTTAAAATTAGAAGTGAAATAAATAAATTCAAATATCTACAACAAACTCCCATGTTTTTTACTACCAGAACCACAATTAATTGAATCGCTTCTACCCTCCTAACTTGTATTATCCCTGTTTTATAATACGATTTTTAATAGATAAAGCAATAGTCTGATGTTGTAATTAACACTACGAGCTGCGAATTATTAATAGTTTCCCTCTTAAGGTGAGGTTTAAAGTCTAATTATTGTCGAGAAATAAGATGCGACTGGAATAATTAACACCATTTTCAACTTGGTGAACTTGGAAAGTTTCATTTGTTACACTTACATCGAGACAAGAAGCTGATGTATAGTTGATTCCGTAACATTAAAATACGTAATGTATTTAATACGTATCATTTTCACGCATGTAGTTTAAATACAATTGATGTAATAATTGTTTTGCTGAAATATGTTTGTTTTTTAAACAAACGGTGTAAACATATTGGTGCTAACTTTCTAATACACAAAACCAGGTTTTATCAAAACAAGTTGATAGCGCTATTATGGTACTTATGCCGCTCTATAATACAGTGCAGAAGCAGATAATCTAAAAGTTGATCTTAAGCCTTGCAGAAAATGTTAAATTGTATTGGTAGGTAAAGCACTTTATCCAGAAGATTTACAAGTTGTTACACAGGTAGCGCTTCATAACTGTGTATATCACTACATTCTTGACATCGGCAAGGCTCTAACTGATCTCGTAAATGTGTACGTATGTATAAAGAAGTCTTCACTCGCTACGCTCGTGTCGGTAACTCGTACCTGCTGGAACTCGTAACTATATAGCAATGTTTTTTGGGAAGTGAGGATTTGAATTTTCATTTTGACATCAGCTTTATATTTAGATGTGTGGGGATGGTATCTGCAACTTTTATCTAATTTAGTAGACTATGTTATGAATTGAATATCACACAAGATGTGAACCAAAACTGTTTAAAATTACCACCATTTCGAAAATTTCTTTTCGATTTTTCGAAATTTGAATAGGGTTGTATATGATCACACTATATTACCCTGTACAATATTTCATGATCTCATTTTAATTTTTGTAGCCGTTATCGTGTTTTCGTACAGACGACGACGGACGGACGGCATGATGAAAAGAAAATATCAATTACACAGTGATTGGGGGGGGGGGGGTTACTAAACATATCCATGTATTATTTCGTATAACAAGTAATAAAATGTACGCTAATTTATTAAATATTTGTCTATATTTGTGTATATATATGTGAAAGAAATAAGCGTAATTTTCTTCCTTACTAATTTTTTTCATTTTATTATTATATAGCCTATTTAAAAAAAAATCCATCGAGAGTCTTTCTTTGTCAAGTTTTGGTTATTTTTTGAATATTTTGTTATATCTTTAAATATACCATATGATTCCTTTGGTTGTGATGTAAATTTAAAGAAAATTACACTTTTATTTCTATTTGCACGCTAGTTTCAGTAACTAATTTCCACATTTCAACAAAAATATAAACGAATTTGTAGAGTCGATTCAGAGAAATTAGATCTTTTATAACCTCCAAATTTTGCGGTTATATTACTTGAATAATTCTGGAACCAGTATTTTTATTGAGATGCCTTTTGTTTGGAGCAAAGAGGCTGTGTTTCAACCAAATGTAGTAAAAATCGTTGTAGCCAATTTTGTGGAAAACGTTATTTTATGGTTTCTTGCTACCTCCGAATATTGATTTAAAAGCTTCAAGATATGGCTAAAAAATATCCACGTAAGAAATGTTACGGATATAGATGACTTATTTGATATGTAGAGCTTTGGGTGGCCTACAGAGGGAGATAAAACTACTTTTTAGGGTTAAATATTACGCAAAACCTTTATTTATGCAATAACTAAAAATATATATTTTACCATTCAAGAAAGTTAAACATTGTTTTATGAAAGCACTACTTATAAAATATAATACTACAAAAATAAAATGATATAATTATTTTATAATCAAATGTAAAGACAATTTTACTTAAAATAAGTATAAAGTGTAAAAAGTTAGTGAATACCCTATGTATACAAGGAATTAAAATATGTTAGTAAAATAACTCGCCTATGAATTTAGACATATTTCGCAGTTTCCTGTTAGTTTAGAAAGATATTATTTGTTAAAATGCAACATACAGGCTTGGAAAAAAAATATGACACTGAAATAATTTTAAAATCACAAAACGTTCAAAACGCGTAAGTCTAATAGACGTTCACACGGCTCAAAGCAATAATTAGAGGTTGCAGCAGGAACGTCGGGCTGTGAATTAATAATAGCATTGCTCCTTAAGTTGCGGTTTCAAGTCCTAATTGTTGGGAGGTAAGATGTGACTGGAATAAATATCAACGTCATCTTCTTCCAACAGCTGAGCCAGTTTGTTTATATTACGTGTAACTTTTGCAATGATGAAGACTTTAGATTCTCAACTGATCATGAGGTATTACTCAATTGACAAAAGTGTCAAGGAAATGATAGTTTTTTTATGGACAGATTTAGACACACCAACCAAGTGGAACGCTATGATCTATATAAAAATGCTACCTCGTGTTCAAAAAGTCTCCTTAATTTGTTATTGCTTTAAATAAATTATCAGAGCTTTATGCATAGCTTGAAGTACATAACGTAGGACGTATTTCTTGACGTACAATACGACAATTTCCCTCCGACGTCTCTTCACCTATGACTGTCTCCCGATGTTTATACTCTGTGCCAAATCTGACCGCCGATATTCCCGAATTTCCAAAATATTGGTTTTCGTGATCCTCAATTTCTAGAACTTTCATGCAGGAACTGAGTAATCAATCTCTCCTTGCCGACAATTTCCCGCTGATGTCTGTTCATAGATGACTGTCTCCCGATGTTTGAACTCCGTGCCAAATCTGACCATCGATAACTCCCTGCTGATTTTGACCTCGATCTTCTCCAAGCTCTGGTTCATATACGCATGACGTTTCCATAACACATTTGGTAAATGTAATTCAAAAATTAGCTAACTTCTTACCTCTTGTCGCAATAATTGTTTATGCCCTGGTAACTGTTGTCGGGACTAGATAAAAATGTAACCATCGAACCGAATCCTAATATTAGCTTAAATCTTAGCACCACTCGTCAGCATTTTACTTTATTTAATATTCCTGTTTTGTTAAATGTACAGTAGTTGTGGTATTGTTTAGCCTACCTATACTTCTTGGACTATGAATATTATTGTGTCAGTTTCGTTAAACTGTAGCGACATTAGGTTTAGCAAACTGATGTAGTGGATGTATTAAAACACCTCAGGAGAAATTTATACAGTCTACGAAATCACTAGTAAATTCCTTTACGACAGTCTCCAAATTAAGTAATTTATATATATATATATATATATATATATATATATATATATATATATATATATATATATATATCTAATAACAATTTTGTTAACATAATTTATATTTTACTAAATATACCAAATTTTGATTTCAGGATAGTGGATTTGTCGTAATTGGAGCTTGAAGAAATTCCCGTGAGTTTTAAAATTCTGTTAAATTACAGTTTTGTCTTGTAATTATTATATTATGACATGTTCCGGGAAAAACCTCTATGTGCTGAACAACTTTAATCGGAAGATATTTTTTGCTTCTTTTCGTTTTGATTATCCGATGCAGTTAGATCAGGTTCATTGATGGTATAAATGGTACAATTTCAATGCGCTTTCGGTATTGAATTATTCTTTATAGATTTGCCCTTAGTAGCCTACTTAGCAATCGGAGGGATCTTAGCTGGATTTACACCTTTATTCATCTAATCTTGGGTTAGATCCTTCTTTTTCATCATTCCTATCGAATCTTATTCTCGTCTAAACTTGACGCTATTTCAAAGTTAAGGATCTTTATTTTACAGTCTTTTTTTCTCCTTTTTTTGTGATGGTAGACATCGATTTTTCCTTCGATAATCTGTGCACTGTGAATTACATAGCACATCGATTTTAAGAAAACTCTATTTATTTTGAATTAATAGTTTAATTCCCCATTTCTAACGCTTTTTGAGCAGCTTGGTTTCAGCCAGGTGCACGGAGAGACCTGAACCACCAGAAGACTGAGGGTAATCAACTCAACCGGATCACAAGCAGGCAGATTATATAGTGAATTTTTGAAAGAGTCTCCCTCCGCCATGATGGATTTGTATCCATTTTGGGAAGGATCGATTGCTCCGTAGTATAACATGCGTCAAGACTTTTTACTAATTACTTTTCGGAATCGTTAAACTTGGCCCGGATTATGATCAACCAAGTGTTGATGCTCAAGGAAGCTGCTTGATGCGAGTGACATAATCAGCGTTAATTACGATAATGGTTGTGTTCCTGCACCGAATTATCAAATAATAAAGATCCCCCTCCACTGGTTGGACCTAGCATGCTACCGTTTATCTAGTGGATTAAATACTGTAACCCAATTAATTGCTTTGGTTCTAATTATTATATTATAAATCCCCCTTAGGTAACTCCACTGGTTACATTTTATAAGCGATCACGACCGAGAGGTTGTTATAAAGAAGAAGGAAAAATCTTAGTCGATTCAACTAAAGGTGCTCCTATATATTCGCCTTTGATATATGTAATCTCTTCACTCGCGACATGTCGGTGATTCTGTCCTGTGGGCGTAATACTTCTTTGATTGAATAAATATCGTAAAGTATATACAAAGGAAAATATTACGACACCACGTGAATTGAAAATGAACTATGTAAGATAATTTCTTAGCTCACTTCTCCAAAAACCAAAACTACTTGTCACCAATTATAAAAAAAGTGCTTGTTAGTTAAAAGTGAAATGTACTCCTTATTTGAAAATCTCTCGCTACCTATTTAAAACCGAGACCAGTCAAAGAATAAAATACATTCATTTATCCGAATGTTTCTTTACAGTCATTGCAATGTGCATATTTGAACAAAAAACAACTACGGTACATGGCTGTTAACATTATTACAATTTTTAATGTAAATGTTCAAAATAGCCGCCATTTTCACGATTACACCGTTGTAAACTTATTCGCGCTCTTTCAAGCATATTAGAATCAATTCCTACCATCAGAAGGTTTTTATTTCTTTAACTTCCTCGTTAGTTTGATGATTATTATGCAATTCATTAAATGTGCAGATTAGTTACCCAAACGAGTGTGTAAAATCTAAAATGAAAATATTTAATGCTAAAGAAATAAATCGCAAAAAATTTTCTTTGACCACTGTCATTAAAAATTTGATTTTGTTCAAGTTATAGTTATAGCACGAACAAAGCAAATTTAAGACTGTTGCAGTCATTTTCTCTTTTGTCTGACAACGAAGAAACTGATATATTTGGTAGTTATTGTTTTGGTTGGTTTTTTATTGGTTTTGGGGGGTGAGAAAGTTTTTGTATTATTTATAAAGCATTTATGTTAAATTTAAATAAGTAACTCCTCTAACAAAATATAATACAAATATTATAGGCAATAAACCCATTTAAACCTTTGGTATACTATCAAGTATAAAATAAAAGGGATGGTAGATACAGTGGCATGGCAATTCCGAATAAACTTAACTGGAATTACACTTTATTTTATGTAGTCTTGGATTACGTTTCGCATTTTCATCTGTCCTATCTGGTCTTTCATGATCAACTTTTGTTCTTTTTCCATCTTAACGCTAATAATAGAATGTTTGAGATCTTTTTATGTTATTTTCATTTCTTTTTTCTTTTGATAAGGAGACGATGACCGAGAAGTTTTGTTCCTTTAAACAAGATTAAATATAAAGAAAAGTAATTATACCAAGGTTTAAACTCATCAGGCAAGTAATTAAATTTACAGACACTCGTAATAGTTTTCCAGCTCCGCCGTTTATCAACAAGTAATTGAGAATAGAGACATTTAATTTCACGTTGAAAGGGTTGTTGTCCAGTCTTTTAAACTCATCCTGTCTTTTTATTACTCTTAACACGCTCCACTTGACTGCAATGAAAGTTTATTACAGTTAATCTTGAGAACATCTGTAGCTGGCTTTATCTCAGATGATAAAACAAAAAGGCAATGATTTTCTTATATAGATATAACATATCGTTGATTAGAATTTGACGTTATGCGAATGTAGGAAATTGAAAAAAGTTTATAACCTAAATAAATTAGTAAATTTCAAAAGAAATTACAACAGCCATCGGGTTTATTTTAATTTAAAAGAACTGTTGTTACACTGGTGTTACAAGTTGTTACACAGGTAGCGCTTCATAACTGTGTATATCACTACATTCTTGACATCGGCAAGGCTCTAACTGATCTCGTAAATGTGTACGTAAATGTGTTACGATACGGTGTTAAGCTATCGTAATAAAATTATTAGTATTAATTAAGGTTAATTAATATAACTTATAAATTTTAATATTTTAGGTTTTTTGTTAGCTTTTATTTTCTCGCATATGTCGTATAAACAAAGTGATGCTATTGCTAAAAATGTTAATATAGAGATTTTGTATTAAATTTACGCTTAGAGGTTCTTTATTCCTCTGGTTTTGTAATGATTCCTCTGTTTTGTAATGATGTTCATCCGTCGAAATTTTACAGAAGTGACTGATTTGTATACAATTTGGTATGCCACCATAATTTAGCCTTATTTCAAGGCGTTTATCTTGAATTTTACTTGGAAAAAATACAAAACATGTTCGTGGTTTTTGGTACATTGATTATAGGCCACATACAAAATATGTTACCAAATTTGGACTTGACATCTAAATTATTTCCAAAAAAAAAATGTTTTTTGTACAAAACACAAAATGAAGAGCAGAGAACAAATCTTGTTTCAAACAAATGGTTGCTCGTTTTGTGTTTTCTTCAAGCCTCTAAAATCCTTTAAAATCCTTTAACTACTAAAATCCTCTAAAATACCCGACAAGAGTTAACAAACACTATATATATATATATATATATATATATATATATATATACTGTATGTATATTGGCTTTTCCATTTTAATTTTCTTGCGTGGTTTTATATTGTTTAATATTTTGGTTACAACAGTTTTGTTGTATAAACGTTACATTTAATCTCTATTCAAACCTTTTATATTCAGAAGAGTTTTTAGTAGTTAGTTGTAAGAAAAAGTTTTGGGAATTCTTTTTTATCGACACTACAATTAGAATATTTTAATTAGATTTTACTATAAACCATACGTGTAAAAATTAGTTAGTATTTACATCTTTCGCCTAAATTTTATAAAATGAATCATATATCAGCAAAATATAGTTTTATACTTGTTAGATTACAACTAACAACTGCTTTAACATCCTCAGCTGTTTGATTTGGAGGTGGCTTTACTTAGTTATGCCAGTCACATCTTATCTCCCGACGATAATTAGACCTTAAAACCGCAACTTAACAGGGAAACAATTACTAATTCACAGCTCGCAGTTTCAATTTAGAATTTACGAGTCTTTGCGTGACCTGTTAAAAATGTTGTGTGAAGTTTAAAAGAACAGGAATAATAGAACTGATTGGACTCAATTCTCTCCTTTATTGTAATAGTAAATTAATTAAATATGAACGACCAGATTTATTACGAATTCCACTTATTAAGAATTAATTAATTACACACACACACACACACACACACATATATATATATATATATATATATATATATATATATATATAAAATATTTACGTTATATCACTTTTTAACTCATGTTTAAAATATACAATTTTCAATAACAGAAATTAGAAATTATCATCCATTTGTTCTTTCAGTACAAACTCATTTAATTTTTTTAAGTTATAAAATCAAACTTGTAAGAGTTCTTATTGATTTTCTTTTGTATACAAATATCTAAAACAGAAATGTTACTTTTCAAATGATTAATTGCATTATTCTTGGTGACAGCTTCCGTGGACAACTCTGTGTAACGGACATTTGCTAA
Source organism: Aphrophora alni (assembly GCA_963513935.1). Taxonomy (NCBI): domain Eukaryota; kingdom Metazoa; phylum Arthropoda; class Insecta; order Hemiptera; family Aphrophoridae; genus Aphrophora; species Aphrophora alni. The sequence goes on along the minus strand of OY740774.1, from coordinate 93,224,703 downwards.
CAAAATTTGGATTTTTTTTTTTTTAATAATATTACAAAACTTTTAAAACTGCAAACATATAGGGGAAGTATATGCTAACTCGAATTAACAATTCTAATTGTTAAGTAAGACAAAGCTGAATTTTTGCCCTTGTTGTTTAAAGGATAAAAATCTCTCGGTCATCATCGCCTTATAAAAAAAGGAGAGAACATAAAACAAAAACTCTTAGCCCTCGAATACTATAATAGCGTCAGGGTTGGAAGGAAACTAGATTTGGTCAAGAGAGACCTGTTTGGAATGACGAAAGAGAAGGGTCTAACATAACCTCAGATTACAAAAAAAGAAGAAAAAAAGTTTAACGAACGTTTGCGAACAAGATTTGAAGAAATTAGTATTGTAAGAATATTACGAAACAAGAAACGTTTTAAATTGCAAACATATAGGGGAAGTTAACGCTAACACGAATTAATAATTCCAATTGTTAACAAGAAGTCAAATTTGTGTCGTTTTTGTTTAAAGGAAAAAACCTCTTTCTCATCATCGCTTTATAAAAAAAGAAGACGAGAACCTAAAAAACCCTTAGCCGAATACTATAATAACATCAGGGTTGGAAGAGAACTAGAGTTAGTCAAGAGAGAAATATTAGGAAAGATGAAAGAAAATGATCTAAACTAAGAATACACACAAAAATGTGTAACGAATATTTGATAAAAGTATTTGAAGAAAATAATATTGTAAGAATATTACGAAACAAAAAACGTTTTAAATTGCAAACATATTGAGGAAGTTAACGCTAACACTAATTAGTAATTCCAATTGTTAACAAAAAGCTGAATTTTTGTCCTTGTTGTTTAAAGGATAAAAACTTCTCTGTAATCATCGCCTTATAAAAAAAAAAAAGAAAAAAAAACATTAGCCCTCGAATACCATAATAACATCAGGGTTGGAAGAGAACTAGAGTTGGTCAAGAGAGACCTGTTAGGAAAGATGAAAGATAAGGGTCTAATCAAAGTCTAAACACAAAACGTGTTGATCCAGCTAGGTTCTCTCTAGATTGCTAAACCCGTACTTATTAAAGTGATACCCATAAGATTAAATAACAAAAACTGGTTTTGTTTGGTCATACTCAGGAAATGTGATACTCTGCCGTATATCAACAAGTAATTGAGAATGGAGACAATTCAATTTTACGTTGAAAGGGTTGTCGTCCAGTCTTCCTGTATTCTTAATAACTTTAATACGCTCTACTTGACTGCAATCAACGTTTGTTACTTTTAGGCCTGAGCGTCTGCAGAATTGCAGAAGAAAAAAACCATCTTAACGTATCATATCTGTTAAATGAATTAATTAGTTTTTATTATCAAAAGTTTATTTTGTTTTAAAAATTGAAAAAATGTCAAAATTTTGATATTCCTTTTTCGATAGGTCTCAAATTCCCCCCCCCCCATTAGAATCATATTATGAATCTTAGGAAATATATGTATCTCGATTTCATTCTGTTGATCATCCGTTCATAGCATTCTTGTACAAATATATCTAAAGAAGATCAGATTTACTGATCCTGTTTAATAACTACATATTGGTAATAAATTCCAGTAACGTGTTTCACTCGTAGTAATTAGTCATTACTAATTTTGTAAATGTTTCTAAGCATTTATTGTTTTAGGCGTCGTCTACAAGAAACAATATCACTTAGTAATGAGGTTCCTTTATGTTTCATTAAGTATAAAAAACAATTAACTAACTTTCTCACACTCAAATCTTACAAAAGTAAAACTAATTTTAGCTTATTTATCCCCAAAATTGGTTCCATACTAGCCTACTTTAACGTAATATATAATAAAACAGAATTTTCTTCCTTTCTTTTTTAGTTTTTACGCATATATTTCTTAAGAGCTTATAATTATTGCTATTAGAGTTTTATCACATTATGAGACTTTCTGCAAAATTTAAACAAATCTATTTTAAACATATTAACATATTTAAATTTAGTATACTTTTGCTTTACTTGTGCTATAAAGTAGTCCAAAGAGCAAGTTGTCTTCGATTTATGACGATTTAATGACAGCCTACAAGGTTATTTTTCATTTTTTCCAATCATTCCTGAACTTTTTTTTCATTTTTTTTTTAAACAAAAAATTATATAAACAAATTCATTCCGTACATAGATCGATCGATTTAAGTGCAAAAACACATATTTTGTAATTTCGTAACGATTGTTATACGTTGGCCGTAAAGTTATAGAAACATATAGACAAAATACTAAATGCAAGTTAGACATGGTTCGCTTCGCTCAGTGAAATAAAATACGCGTACTCAGCTTTGTAACTTATCAGGTCATATAAGCCATGAGATAAGCCTATTTGCCGACCTCAAGCGACTTTAAAGACGGCCCGTGGATTTCTCGCATTTTAGTTAAACTCCTAAAAACCATATGTAACCAAACTACACAGGGGGATCAAATCGTAATAATTTAAGTTGAAAAACTAGACAAACGATAACCCTAGGCCCTGTTTAAGGATAACATCTCATATAGGCTTTACTGTGCCGTTGAAATGAGTTCGTCACACACATTCGGTTACTATAAAATGTATAAACATTAGTGAACACACAAATAATGGCCAGAATCAAAAAGGCAGCCATCTTGCTCACAGTCGGGATGAGAAAGCAATAGAGAACGGTTGCCTCTTGTGGTAGCGCTTGGAGGGAGGGTAATCTGGCTCGGAGTGGGAAGGTTGTTCGTAATACACTGTCTAGAAACGCACTGACGAAAGGACGGCGGAACACAAACTCACTCGCTTCCCCCACCACTAAAAGGGACGGGAACCTGTTAGCTCGATGAAGGTCAAGCGCCACTACATACTAAATGACTTCTATACATTTCCTACAGATTGGAAACCGGTAGAGTCACTAATTCAACGAGTCCTACGGAATCCCAATCTTGATCGTAAGCGCATCACAGCTATTTATAGTTTTAACATAGAGAAAGGAAAGAAACACTACAAACATATTATAAAATATTATATTATTTAATAGCAACAAATCGTAGGGCGAAAATAGAACTAAACATTGTTTCGATTAATATCAACGTTTCTAACGCACTCTGTATTTAATGTTTCTAACTCCCAACTTATCCATCTGTTGAGTCAGAGCCGGTTGTTTCTCTTTACACTATTTATTCCAGTCACATCGTATCTTCCCACAATTACGACTTGAAACCTCAACTTATGAGGAAAGACATTACTAATTCACAGCTCGACGTTCCGACTACAACCTCTAATTATTGCTTTGGGCTGCTCTGAGTATTTATTTTACTCTTTAATTTGAATCCGTTCCAAAATTACATTCGAGTCTCTTAAAATTATAAAATGTATTTTTCTACTTAAATTAAATTACGATTAAAAAAAAAGTTTTTGTTAAGAGTGTTGATCGTTCAATTGTGGCAAATTAATAAAACGAAATTTAAAAGAAACAAAACAAATGAATACATATATGAATTAATTAATTAAAGTTGTATTGAATCTTAGGAGTACTACATTAATTATGAAGATCTTTGTACAACAAACAAGATAAAAATAATCGGTGCAAAAACTTTACAGAACATTTTTCATATTATTTTGTGTAACAGCTACACCAACATATTGAGTTAACAATACAGTACGAATAAAACTTTAAGATTTGGGTAATATATGTCGAGATTCAGAATAATATATATATATATATATATATATATATATATATATATATATATATATATATTGTCGAGATTCAGAATAATATATATATATATATATATATATATATATATATTATTCTGAATCTCGACAATATATATATATATATATATATATATATATATATATATATATATTGTCGAGATTCAGAATAATATATATATATATATATATATATATATATATATATATATATAAGAGTACATACATATATGATAAAGAAGAGGAAGATGAACATATGAAACTACATAAATAAAAAGTTTTAAAATCTAGTTAAATAAATGTATTCAAATAAGATATATGATGATATTAATAGTAAATATTACCTGTAATTAATCGGTCATGTGACTTTTTGGTTGCGATAAATTTCTACGGCGGGTTTCGGGACCGTAATCCCATTATCAAGTTATTCACTTTGTCATGTACACGAACTTACAACTACATTAAAAAAATTGTTAATATTGAAGTTTTCCGAAGCATCTATTGTGTTAAGTTTAGTAACAGTTTTCAATAAGAAAAAAAATATATATCTACTTTAAAATAATGTTTTCGTCTTAAAAGTGTTTGGCCAGAGTTGATTTTTCAGGAATATTATGTTTAAAGTGGAATAAGTTCTTTAGATCATGTCTTGACATTTCTTTTTGTTGGAGATTTATATTTATTTGGACGTATTTTACAATTTAAACAATAAATTACTGATTTATCTATTCCTGAGATTTATCTGTAAGGCTTCCTAGATTACCTATTTTACTTAGGAATAAGGAATCTATTTTACCTAGATTATTGATTGCTGACAAAGATACATTTAAATTTGCATATATAGCTGGAAATTTTTTGACAATATTGACATTTAGTGTAACAATAGTTGTGTGCAACTAGTGAGCAAAGTGGCACTTTTTTAAACGAGAGAAAAATGTTGACGCACGAGGCTTGCCGAGTGCGTCAATTTTATGGAGTTTAAAAAAGACACTTTGCTCACGAATAATTGCACATTATACTTTGTCTACAGTTGTTATTTTGTGACAAATTAAAAACATACTTCAGCAGTAACACAATTTAATAAAACATTAATTTAATACAATAGTGTTCAAACAAACAATCAATTACAATTCTATCTTTAATAACTGCATTTTTCTTATTTATCAGATTATTTAAAAATTTTAACTGTCCATATTTTAAAACTAACTACACAAAATATAGCAGTAGTGCTAAACAACACATCAACACTGAGCAGAAGTTCTCACGGCAAAACTTAGGTTATTTATGAATATTAAAAATAACTTAGGTGTATTGTTGAGGAAACGGGATTGCCAACTTCAAAACTTGGCAAACGAAAAATACTCTCCGTGTACATACACTGTCAATCATCTTCATGATTACTTCCTTTTTCAACTTTAAAACGTTGTTTTGTTGTTTATTTATGTTATTTTACATGTAAGAATTAATCTAACCTACATACGCGACATTTCCTGTATATTATAAATCAATTCAAATAAACGTAACATAAATTTCGTTTTGTTCGGTTAGCCATTCGGAGTGAGCAAAGTAGTGGGCAAAGTGAAACTGTTGAGAAATCAGCTGTTTTGCAAACTAATTTAAATGAACAAAATGCCACTTTGTCAACAACTGTAGACAAAAGTTGTATTAATCATCGTTGCTTCTTAAAAGAGTTCATTTCAATTCCTTGATTTTCTCAAATTTTCTTTTCTTTTATTATTTTCTCTATTATTTCTTTTGGATTAAATATTGCTGTACCATAAATATGGGAAGTTCTTCTTCGTAGTTTTCTTTAGACAGAGGTAAGTTGATTAACCGGTGAACAATAGAATTATTTCTATGTGCAGGTGAATGGTGTGAGTCCTTAGTTATATATATCACAAGCTCCAAGAGTTGCTCCATATAATATGGTCACATACAGGGTAGATCTTCCCTGTCATATTTCTTTATTTCCAAGAGTTTAACTGAATTCTTCTAAGGTTCTTGCACAGAGTACAGGTATACTGATTTCTTCCTCTTAGTTCTTTGTTTCTTACTTTTTATATTTGGTGTAAATAATGTTATTGTTTTGTTTAAGGTTTAAAATACAGATTTACAACCATGAGTTTACATACGAGGAATGATTTATTTAAGAAATCATTTAAAAAACTCCTTGATTGTATTATTTGTAAATTACACAGCAATTAATCAATAAATATACTTGTAGATTGCGCCATTTAGTTATTAATTCAAGAATTTAACTGTTACAACTGCTTTTATTCCGACAGTTGTTTGAGTCGGACATGTCGTTACTTATTTATTGAAGTCACATCGTATCTCCCGACAATAATTAGACCTTTAAAAGCTCAACTTAACAGGGAAGCGATTACTAATTCACAGCTCAAAGTTTCAATTACAATAACTAGACATTAAGCGAACTTCTCAGATTTTGTCGTAATGTTTAAAAGGACAAAGTTAAAATAAATCCTCTTCTTGATTATATTATTAATAAGTTTTTAAACAAGAAATCAGTTAATAAATTTGTAAAAAATATAATTAATGAATTTAGTTATTAATTCAAGAATTTAGCTGTAACGACTGCTTTTATTCCGACAGTTGTTTGAGTCGGAGATGTTACTTATTTATTGAAGTCACATCGTATCTCCCGACAATAATTAGACCTTAAAAGCTCAACGTAACAGGGAAGAGATTACTAATTCATAGCTTCAAGTTTCAACTACAATATCTAGATGTTGAAGTTAAAAAAAAAAAGCGGAGTTAAAAGACTTTCTCCTTGATCATGTTATTAATAGTTTAGTTAACTATAAATCAGTTAATATATTCATAGATTACTGAGTTTATTGAAGTGAATTTACAGCAAATTTTTGTGATGCCGGGAAATCGAATTGAGAGGAATGAAAAAGTTTAATGGAACTAAAAAAAAAAGTTGTGTAATGATATTTCATGTACCAAAATAAACTGTTAAAATCATTTTAATGGATGTGATGTGTTGCTGCCGCGTACAAAAGATAATCTAAACAATAACTTTTTAAACGACTTTAATGTAATAGCAGATATTTCTTGTTGAAACTCCATATTCAAGGATAAAATAAAGCAAAAGCTTAAAGTTTCAAATATTTAATAGTATAAATGAGCTACAATTGTTTCGCCTTGCGGCATCGTCGGGCAACTGATAATTTACAGGTATAGACAACTATTTAAACATAAGTACAGGAAACTGAAATGCAATAGAGAAATCAGGAAAGGTAGGGGGATGACCTAGCAGGTAGATAAAGGTTAATGAACTATGTTACGGATGGGTTTTAGAAGAGGTGACGAGTTTAATATTCCATTAAATAAATAATATTAAATTCGTCACCTCTTCTAAACATAGTTTAGAACATCCGTAACATAGTTCATTAACCTTTATCTACCTGCTAGGTCATGCCCTTACCTTTCCCGATTTCTCTATTGTATTTCAGTTTCCTGTACTTATGTTTAAATAGTTGTCTATACCTGTAAATTATCAGTTGCCCGACGATGCCGCTAGGCGAAACAATTGTAGCTCATTTATACTATTAAATATTTGAAACTTTAAGCTTTTGCTTTATTTTATCCTTGAATAACTTTTTAAGTTAAAAATGTTATTAATGTTTATGATGTGTTGCAGTCATTTACCAAAATAAATTAGCTGTAGGAAATGTGTACTCGTGTGTATCTATGTGTATTCTTTTCCTTCCTATGTCTTTTATGAATTTTCACTTTTAGCGTATGTAGTGGCTTACCCACCAGTTTAAAAACAAATTTAATACTCAACATTTACATACTAGTTATATAAAAGAAGCATTTATATATGAATTAAATATATAATATAATTAATTGAGTGAGAGAGCAAAAACTTCAAGTTTTGACAAAAGTTCGATGAGTTTCTTCTTGTTACACGCAGCAGGTGTTTAAATCTGTAAGCGACTTCGTCCCAAATATACACATTTTAACACTGTCTTTACTTAGAACTGATTTTTAAAAAATCTGAAATTGTAGTTCATTTAGACTTGAATAAAATAATAAGAAACACCATTATTCACAACGTAGCCCTCAACACCAAAATTCAATTGCGCCAGATCATGACTTCGTTTGGACCAAGCTATCATTCCACCACTCCAATTCAAACAATTTAGTATGATTGAGATGTAATTTCGCCATGGAAATGTAGAGGCGTGTGTTACTGTATTTATAGTACTACCTTCGTGAATTCCACTAATGCCGTAATTGTTGTATTTACGGTGTAATCATAAAGGTCCAGGTCCTATCAATTTTGGTTAACAATTAGAATACATTTTTTTTAATGTTGCTAATCTTAGTTTATTCTACATTTTGGGTTAATGATTTTGTTAATCCCCTTCTTGGGGGGAGGGGGAGGGGTAGATGTGAAGGACTAAACTAAAGTATATTACATGATAAGTGGGTATATAATTTAAAGGTCTTAAGCCCTTAGGGGCGGACTGTACTGAGTAAGGGGGTGGCAATCCCAAGGGAGCCTAACAGGATCTACTTCTTTCCCCGTATTCTTGGGATAGATTCCTCTATTTCATTTTTCCTATCAGGCCTCTTTTGACCAACTTTTGTTCTTTTCCGTTACGTTATTCATGGGCTAGGAGTTTTATTTTATATTATGTTCTTCCTTTCCTTGTTTATGAAGTGAAAATGACCGAGAGGCTTATTTTTCACTATGATCGTAATCTGATGAGTCTATTAAAAAAAATATATTTTCAGACCAATTAGTAAAAAGAAAAAAACGAAAATAGTATTAACAAAAACAAACAAATACAAGCTTAAATAATAATATATTAGGTTTCCTACAAAGTTGCAGCTCATTTAAATAACTTTACAACTTAGAGCGATAGAAAAATAAATTCTTACAAATATTTTATTGTAGTATACAAATACTTATTGTTTTTGGAAAATAGTGTATATTCCACTTCTTCCTTTAATATTTGAGAGAGTAACTCAAACTTTTTTGGGGTGATATATCATTGAATGGTCAAAAACTGACAAAATAGAAGTCACTTCTATACAAAATTGCAAAATTTTTAAGGTGGCCCACATTGTGAGGTAAAGGGGGAAATTGAATTACGTTCTGATTTTTTTTATTGCAGGAAACATTTGAGAGATTTCAGTTTTTTATGTTCCTAGTTCAACATTTATTTGACCTTTGTGTGATTTTTTGACCAACTGTTGTAGTTAGGTCTGTTGTTCTTCAACCAATCTGTTGTTGCTAAAAGAATACGGTTTATATCAGAAATTTGTTTAAAATATAATCATTCTCGTATTTTTACAGGCCACAAACATGACTCATTTGGTTGTTGTAGGCAATAAGGAAAAACTGTATGTTCAGCTTACGTTTATTTAATCTTTGAAGCAGGCGTTTCTTTTTTATTTGTGTCTTTTTATCTCTAAAATTTACTGTTGATATGATAACAGGCGGAACGTTCTGATATAAAATATTTTAAATAGTCGTAACAGTTTTATTGTGTTTGCATCTAAAATCACAGCTTTCGTATACTTAAAGTTATGACTTGTTAAGGAAGTAGTTTTTATTTAATTTTTACTTATTGAAACCATGGGATTTACTTTAAGAGATTTTAACTTCAATAAAGTCACAGAAATGGTTTATTTGAAATTCCACCATTTAAGTTTATTCTGTTTTAGAAAACATAAACTAAAAAGAAAAAAAAGTTGGAAAATAATAAAGTTGGAATAATAAAGATACTTTAAATCTCATTTTCCGAAACATTGAAAGAATATTTAAAACCGTGAAAATTATAAATGCAATATAGTTTGGTTTTAATACTTATTAGAGTTTTTGTTTTTTAGAAATTTTCTACTGATGAAATTTGTTTGTATATTTTATACGTGATTATCTGCGTATGAAAACATTTTCATTTAGCCGAATAAAAAAAGAAGTTTTATAATACATCGATGAACTTTGTTTGTTCATTTAACTTTAACTGCTGACTAGACATTTTTTGAGAGAAGATTTATTTCTCGAGTTGAAAGGATATGAATTTATTTCCTTCATAAAAATACATTAACAACATCGTTTTCTACAGGAAATTGAGTTGGCCACAGGATAATTATTTTATACTTTGCACCATTTAGTGTCGATACAATTAGTTTTAAGAAGGTTGAGGATAAGACAACTGTAAATTTGTTTGTAGTTTCTAAATCTAGGACAAATAAAATTAGTTAAATACCTGTACTCTCTCCTTTTTTTATAACAAGCAAAGGCGGAATAATCTAACAAACGTTTTATATTTACCTTATATTTTCCATAATTTGACCATTGTTCGTCTAGGGTGGACGCGTTTCGTAACTGTGTTTCATCATCAGAAATTTCTCACTCGTAGAGGTCGACAAATATTAAGATAATTTAACACAATAAAAAACAACACTAAACACAATTTTTGTTGTACAGGATGTAAAGTGCGGACTGTGGTAAGGTTAACTTGATACTGACTGTGAGTTAACTTATCTCAGGTTCTCATCGCTGCATCGCATAATACATAGGACTTGAAATTTAACTGGTCATTCAATAGATCGTTATTTGGTTGACGTTTAAAAGCTTTATATATTTCAAATTCCTCGACTGCATCCGTGAATGCTCCTTTGTTGCATATGTGAATAGGTTTGAAGTTGAGTTTCAAAATCTGTATATTTATAGTTGTTGTCAATAATATGCTTCGCTAAATTTGGCTTTATATTAATCATTTTTTTGGAGAGGTGTTCTTTACACCGTTGTAAAAAAGGTCTCCCTGTCTGACCTATATAGTATTGTCTGAAATCGCTACAATTTATGTACATCCTGTTAACAAAACTGATTATGATTTAAATTGTGTTATTGTGCTTAGTGTTGTGTTAAAATATCTTAATGTTTGACGACCTCTACGAATGAGAAATTTTTGATAATGGAACAAAGTTCCGAAATGCGTCAATCCTAGAAGAACAAAGTCAGATGACGGATAATATAAGGTAAATATATACCATGTGTCCATAAAGTACCACCTCCCTCTTATTTTTTTAATTAATGGGAATAGACAGATTTGCTTTGGGGAAAGTTTAGATAACCAAAGGAGGAGTTTAAGGAAGTATCAAAATTTTCAACCCTTACCCCCAAAATGGGGTAGTTTGGGGGTATGTCAAGAATTTTAAACAGCAACCCCTATTGAGTGATACCTCATTTGAAAGGTCTTTTCAAAATAAGAATAATGGCGCAAACCAGAGGTTTCTAAGTTCATCCTACCCAACATAGCAACCAATCGAATTGTGAATTATACGTTTAATAATTACGCCGGAAATGTTACGAAATTTACATGTTTTTGAGTCCAGAATCTATTTCTGCCAAAAAGTAAACGGTAGCCATTTCGAGAACTTAATATGAGCTAAAAAAACAAAGTAAGGCTCTTACCATCATTTTACCAACATAGAGCAGTTTGTAATGTAATAAAAACACCCGGAGTTTGTAGGTTAACATTCACAATTCGATTGGTTGCTACGTTGGGCAAGATAAACTTAGAGACCTCTGGTTTGCGCCATTATTCTTATTTTGAAAAGACCTTTAAAATAAGGTATCACTCAATAGGTGTTGCTATTTAAAATTCTTGACTTACCCCTTAGCTACCACATTTATGGGGGTAAGGGTTGAAAATTTCGATACTTCAAAAAACTCCTCCTTTGGTTATCTGAACTTTCTCCAAAGGAAATCTATCTATTTCCATTAATAAAAAAAATAAGATGGGTGGGTGGGACTTTTTGGACACATGGTATATTATATGTTGTGTGGCTTGGATACTAATCAACAATGTTTAAAATAACTTAAATTATTTATCTTATTATTTACATATCATTTTATGAACTCTGTAAAGTAGTAATTTTAATTAAGGGAACTTATAATTTAAGGGATTTATAATAATTTTGAAGTGTATTTATACTAAGGTATACTAGTTACGTCATACAGAGGAGAATGGTTCGCCCAAATAGTCAACTTCAGTGTTTATCACGACATTGGCTTAGGCTACGGTTACTATGGATGCGAATTCTGACGAAATTTTGTTCTGACGAGTATGGCCGAAACGCTCGTCAGAACAAGGCGGTTACACTGTGCGCGTTTTCTGATCTTCTGATAGTCAGTTCGTGAGCAAAATGGATGAACTCGATGAACTATTTTTTCTTGAGAGCCCGACATTAAAGTTATTGTTGTTGAATAGTGGAAAAACAGAGCATGTTAGCCAGTTATTTGTTAGTAGAGACGAAAAAGGAGAGTTTAAAATGTTGTTTAAAGACTTGTGTGACCAACCGGAAAGGTTTTTTGAATATTTTAGGATGACACCAGCAACATTTGAATACATCCTACATGGGATAGAAGAAAGGATAACAAAGTTCTCAAATTTTCGTAAATGTATTTCAGCACAACAAAGACTGGCTGTAACTTTAAGGTGAGTTTTAACAATATATTTAATTCCTTACTAAAACTGAAATGAATTCTAATTTAAAAGTGAAAAAACATTAGTAAGTAAAGTAGTCATGAAATTGAAAAATGTCACTTGCATTTTTATTGTAAATTGTTTGGCGATACACTTGAAAAGTACGAAGCAAGATCTTCATGATCAACTGTACTCAGTGGACTTAGCGCTTGTGTGGAGTTTCCACTTTCCCAACTCTCATTCGTTGATGAACCACATGTGGAAATACCACGGTTACTTGATGGATGATGGATTGGCTGCAGTTGTTGTTGCAAAAGATCCTCATCGCAAAACACTTGTTGTAGTTTGGTCCTCACAATCATTTTTCTATGTTCCGGTATTTTCTTTAAAAATGGGAGTAGGCTTAAAAGAAAATGATAGTCTGGATCTTCGTTTCGGGAAGCAGAATTTCTCTCCTTGAACATCTGTATTTTTTCCTGTTCCAGCATAACCAGCTTTTTAATTGCTGTGGCGTTATTCATCTTGGCAATTTTTTTATGGGGAGTCCTAAAGGTTCGTGGTGGCGTCGTTTCTTTCGTTTTGTTCTGATGTGATTCGACAGTTTGTGTTTCTGATTGTGCTTCGTTTTCAGGGGGATCATCGGGTTGAGGAGAAACAGCAGGAGTTGAATTCTGGTTGTCGACATCATAAGTTGTCTCGCTCATGACATTACCTTGCAATTTTCTTTTGTGCATAGGGTCCTTCAAAAACTCCAAACTTTTGAAATGGGCCCATTTAGGCTGTTTGGCTAATCCCCCTTCATCTCCGCTCCGTTGTTTAGGAATCTTGCTGCATTCCTTTCGAAAAGTGTCCCTCAAACCTCGCCACTTTGTTTTGGCTGCTTCACCTGAAATTATGCAGAAATATTACTAATCTGGAAATTAATAATGAGAAAATGTCGATAATAATGGAAATAAAAAGCTGTCTGTCTGTCTGTCTGTCTGTCTGTCTGTCTGTCTGTCTGTCTGTCTGTCTGTCTGTCTGTCTGTCTGTCTGTCTGTCTGTCTGTCTGTCAGCTCTCCTTGTAAAATATTTATTTTACCAAGAAATAAATAAAGAAAGATGTGTTTTGAAGTAGGACAGCAGCAAAAAAAGGTTAAGTATAATAAGATATGTTTTACTGGCGGTTTAACACTAGTAAATTATTTTGGTGAAGCATTATCGGATTTTTTAAACTATAATAATGCTTTATTAATAGACTTAAAAGTTTTTTATTTTGTTATAGATATTAATACATTTTATGTAGATCCCACATTGTATTTATATGTAGATAAAAGTGATGCTTATAAAAATTTAATAAAACAATTGGCAAATGGAACCAAATGTAAATGTATACTGGGTATTTGACTTAATATGTCTCACACAAATTACAGGAAAATGGCTTACGATAGAAAGATGAAATAAAATCATTCCTTTGATTTTTGATATTTCTGAGATTTGAACTAGTGAAGCTTCATTGTACAATAGTTGTTTTTTGTTTCAGATTTCTATCTACTGGCATGTCATTTCGAGCACTAAGCTTCTCATACAGAATTTCACACTGTGCTATCCGTAGCATAGTTTACGAAACCTGTCGAGCTATATGGGACTGCTTCGGCGGTACTCATTTGTCTTTGCCTACAGAAGAGGATTGGAAAACCATTGCAAGTGACTTCTACAACAAATGGAATTTCCCTAACTGCATCGGCTGTATAGACGGGAAACATATTCGCATCAAATGTCCCAAAGGCACAGGGTCGATTTATCACAATTTTAAGGGCTATTTTTCTGTTGTAATGCAGGCAATAGCTGATGCAAACTACAGGTTCATTGCTATTGAAGTTGGGGCTTACGGTAAGCAAAACGATGGGGGAACCTTTGCAGACTCAAATGTTTATCAGCGGCTTGAAGCAAACAATTTGGGCATACCACAGAATGAAAATATTCCGTCAACCGACATTTCAGCACCCTTTGTTCTGTTGGGAGATGATGCCTATCCTCTGAAAAGATATTTACTAAAGCCATACTCAAGACAAAGACTTACTGTTGAAGAACGGGTTTTTAATTACAGACTATCAAGGGCCAGACGGTGCGTGGAATGTGCCTTTGGTATTCTGGTTGCCAAGTGGAGGTGTTTAAAAACCGAACTCCAAATAGATCCTGATAAAGTAGACATTATAGTTAAGTGCGTGTGTCTGTTGCATAATTTAATCATCGACAAGGAAGGTCTTGATATTCATGATGTGGACTTTGACTCCATACACAATGTTCCAGTTTCACGGAGATATAATCACTACGGAAGAAGCGCGAATGAGGCTAGAGAAACCTTGAAAAATTATTTTGTTAGTGAAGCTGGTGAGATCCCATTTCAGTATAACCTGATATAATAATCATGTTCTGACAATTTCATGTTTTTATCAATCACATGTAAACACTTATTACAATTATTGCTATGTAATTCATGTACCCTACATGACAGTAAAAGTTTGTACTTACAGCTAGTGTTCATTTCTGCTGCTACCTTCTCCCACGCTTTCCGAGCAATATCTCTGTTGTGGTAACTTTTATCTTTCAGATCCCACAAACACCTGTTCTCATACACAAGACTAATTAATTTGTCAGTATCCATGGTGAAATAATCTAATTTAACACACAGGCTGTTAGAACATTTAACACACAAACATTTAACACATAGAACCTAACATTTAACACACAAATGTTAGAACACAGGCTGGTCGCACCAAACAGTCGCAGGTCGCATGAAAAAATCAAACTTGTTTGAACGCTCAAATGGTTCTGACGACGTCGTGTCTGTTCTGACGTCCAAATCGCTACCACTGTAAACACACTCATTTAGATAACAGGCGTTGTTTGTTTGGACGACTTCGTCCGCAATCGTCAGAATTCGTCAGAACACAATTTCGTCAGAATTCGCGTCCATAGTAACCGTAGCCTTAATGAGAACACTAGCTAGTTTTGATAAACGCAAAATCAAAAGAACAAATCAACGTTGCATATTTTACTTAATAATTTAGGAGAAAAATTGGGTCGAACACGTGACGTGGATGCAAGCCACACCTTGGTCTATTTACGTAACTAATTTATTATTAAGTGTGCTTTAAAATGAAGCTACCCAGGGTCACCGGACACTTCTAAATCGAGGTTAGTCACCAATCATTTTTGTAGAAAGGGGGAAACCAAAAAACACAACTAATATAAACTGTCTCTCTCAGTACTCTGAGTAGCACACTCGGTTTTAGAGTGCAACAGGGTCTCTAGACAACGCGGTACCTCAAATACCTTGTATTTAACGTTATTCTTGTTAGTTTATATTTCGGTATCGATGATGGATCAAACTAAGTAAATAATTGCATGTTTTGTTACTGATGATTCATTTCAAACCATTTCATATATTTAATCTTTGTCTATTAATTTAGTGAGTTAGTGAAACTAGCATCTAATTTGTACAATATATATTTTTCAATCCTACATTACAAAAATTCGTTTTCACTTAATATTTCGTTTACAATAAACAACACCTTAATTTTTTGAATCTTGCAACAAATATTATTTCTCCAGTGAATATATAAACTATGTGTTTGAAATTTATATTCACAGGGTTTTTAACACTCTATGGCAGAACAAGAAATAGTGGGAAGTTTATGATATAAGGTGTTTATATTACAACAAAATGACTCGCGCTGTAAAAAAAGAGTAATACATTGAGCGCGTTGCCATTCGTAACGTTTTTTTCTTTGCTTTTAAAAATAAATACTGACTGTTTTAGTGAGTGACGTAAAGACGTCAAATATACTTCCGCAAAATAAAACACATAATGATAAGTAAACGGTTTTATATTTTCCATAAATTATTTTTTTTAAGGAGAAGATTGTTCTTTTGGTTGTTTGGATATTGTAAACTTGGCAGATCTTATGAAAGATATATTTTCAGTTACCTGTTGTAAAATTCGTAAAGGCGAATTGACTTATGACAGTCTAAAAAGATTAGGTCTTTCTTTAGTATATGCCTACTTTAAATAACATTTCCCGAAAGTTAGATTTTTTAAAGTTTATGTACCTTTTTCTCAGAAAGCACTAACGCTAGAGGGCTGAAATTTTTACATATTCTTCTCGTGTATATACACAAATTTATAACATTTAATCAAAATTCAATTTCAACTAACCGAAATAAAAATATTTATTTTGAAATTTTTAGAGAAAAAATTAAGACTTTTTTCTAAAAGTTATTTGACCAAGTTATTTAATATTTTTCAATGAAATGTTATAAATATTTATTCATATGTTCCATAAAAACAGGGTAAAAGTTTTCAGAAAAATACAACCAATTGTACCTGAGAAAAAGGTACATAAAGTTTGTTAAATTAACATGGTTAAGATACAACTTACCGAACCCCCATAAGAGAAACACATTAATAATATAATAGGGCCCTAGTATTTGATTGCAATAGTTCTATACTAGTTTAGTCTAGAAATTAGCCCAAACAAATAGAGAAGTGATGTAATGAAACAAAATTGTATTAAATCGGGGCCGGACCTAGACAACGAAGTTCGCCCATTTATGAATTTTCAACATTTATTTCACAATTTTATAAAGAAAATTTGTTTGTTTGATTGAGAAGACATTTAAATACAATTTGTACTGAAATCTGCTTTGAAAGATACGGTACATACGAAAAACCATTTTTAAAAAAAAATAATTAAAAGGTACTTTATCTTCATAAACATATTATTGCATATGTTCACTAGAAATTATGTAAAAATCTGTAAATTAAAAAAAAATACTCTACCATGACTTCTCATTAAATTAGAACTTTCAAATTCTATTTCGAAAATGGTCAACTGTGGCTGTAAAAATTAATTGCCAAATATGACCACCGATTTCTAGTGTAAAGATACATATTTTGTTCAATTTTCGTGAAGATCTGTTGATTTTTACCCAATTTGTTGCATTATTGTTCACAAAAAATTTTCAATCCAGAAATTCGATTTATTGAGGTTAGGAAGTACTCTTAATGTTACTATACCCTACCATTTATTTATTTTTTTTCATTTTTCTACGACCCTAAGAGCCGGAGATATTTAAAAAATAGTGTAGCGATGCTCTCAAAATGGATAAAAAATGCACTTTTCTAGCAAAGCTCCACTTCGATTTTGCTATATTTTTTTTTCGATTTCCCATTTAGTTGCATGTATAAAAAGTGAAATAAAATTTAAAAAAAAAAGTAACTTCCCAGTTAAATCACTTTTATGTTCTAATTTCCCTCTACTATACTAGAACTTCAACATTGCAAAAGTAGTTCCTAGCATTTTTATAAAATATAAAACGACATGAAATGATAGAAATAATTAATATATCTGTATCTGTTAGTAACGTAAAAATAAACATTTTAAAAACATATACATTATTTATTTCTTGGAAATGTTCAAATAAGTATTTAAAGAAAGGTATTGTTTATTTTAGGATGTACAAGACCTAGATATGTACTTAAATATCTGGAAACCATTTCTTCCTTTCGGTTATAGTTTTAATTACCTAGGCTATTAAAGATGGTATTTTTCACTTTTTTTTATCATCTCTTCAAAAGTTTTTATACACAAAAATCATGGCAAATATCTATCTTAATAATGTAGGAACACTTGTCGAATTTGAATTTCGAATTAAAACAAATATATTATATTGGACATTTCACTAACAATTCATCAAGTAAAAAACTGATAGTCACTGTTTCCATTATGCACAAATATTATAAGATCCATAAAAATCTATCCATAAATAAAATGTATATACATTTGAAGTCAACCACTATTTTCACATTTTAAGTAATTTTGACAGAAATTCACTCCGTGGGACACTTACACCTCACCTAGCTCCAAGATTTTGAAACAGAAGGCTCTAATTTTATGACTTAATTTTGTTTTGCGGCGTGTTGCATGCATTTGAATGAAAATTTCATTTCTTGTGTTTTTTGGATTCACTGACCTTGATTTTTCTGTTGATCTATTCACATTCCGAAGCAATAAATGGCTGTTGGCGTCACGGAGAAAATTCCCAAAAAGGTATCAAAGATTATCTATCTTGAAATTTACTGTTCATTACTTTTAAGTAACAATTACGTTTCATGCATTGTTTTTTAAGTTTTTATGTTTGAAATTATATATTTTTAGAGAACTAAAACACGTTTAATTTTATTTGAAGCACATTAGTTGGACATTATAAAGCTGTAAACCGTGAATTATTGTGGGACGTTCTGAGACCTATAATTGGTACAGAATTCAAGAAAGAAAAATACGAAAATTAAAAATCTACTGTGATTTTGAAATCTACCTATTTATATTCCTGGTTTACATATAAAATATTTCCATACAAAAATAAAATTTTATGAACTTAAATCTCTTTTTTCGAAAATGTGACGAACATTACGTCCTCGTAATGGACCCTTTCTACCCGCCATATTTCCACAGAACTTTTTATCTTTTAGAAACGTAATGTTCTTGTCATGAATACGCGAAAAAAGAGCACAAATGGAATTTAGCGAAAAAAGCACACAGCCCGCCAGGTTGATGTTTGCCGAGGGTGAGACAAGGGGTTTCCTTGAAGAAACAAAAATTTTTCATGCGAAAAAAGCTCACAACATCGATAACCCCCGCCTCGGTGTTGATTAGAAATATTTGACTTAAGCAAAAAATCTATTCTTACTGTATTTTATCACCCTCGTTAAACATTAAACATTAAACATTAACCTAGGGGGGTGTGCGATTTTTTTCTTTCTAAATCCAGTTGTGTGCTTTTTCTGATGTGCGCTTTTATCGCGACAACCTCCACCCATGTTTTCAGAATTCTTTCTATTGGCCAATCTAAAACTCGTCTAACATGTTTCTGATTATTCACTCCCCCTCTCTCCCCCCACGTTTTCAAAATTCATTCTATTGGCCTATCTAAAACTCGTTTAACTTGTTTACGATTAGTCACTGCCCTATCTCTCCACATATGTTTTCGGTTTTCTTTCTTTTGGCCTATCTAAAACTCGTTTACCTTGTTCCTGATTAGTCACTCCCCCCCTCTGTACCCATGTCTTCAGATATCTTTCTATTGGCCTATGTAGAACTTGTTTAACTTGTTAACGATTAGTCACTCCCCCTTTTCTCCACCTATGTTTTCAGAATTCTTTCTATTGGCCTATCTAAAATTCATTTAACTTGTTTATGATTAGTCACTCCTCCTCTCTCAACCCATGTTTTCGTTCTTTCTATTGGCCAATCTAAAACTCGTTTAACTTGTTTACGATTAGTCACTTCCCTTTCTCTCCACCTATGTTTTCGGTTTTCTTTCTAAAACTCGATTAACTTGTTTATGAATAGTCACTCCCCTTTCTCTCCACCTATGTTTTCGGTTTTATTTCTATTTGGCTATATAAAACTCGTTTAACCTGTTTATGATTTGTCACTCCCCCTCTATCCACCCAGTATTTTATCCTTCGTACTTCTACCAATCCTGGAAAGTAATCTGTTATATTTTTCCACTTTCAAATCTTGTCATCTAGCTCTTAAATCGTATATTGCTGTATCTTCAGAATCTCCATTTTCCTCCTATCAACATCGTTTGAAGGTTCCCCACAGTCAAAGATGTTGCTACTCCAATCACAGTGTCCTCTTGAAATAATTATCACTCCTATTCCTTGCTTCCCTCTCTGGAAGTCATCTACCCATACCTTCACCAGATCTCTTTAGAAAGATCTTTGATTGTTCTAAGCCCTCTCTCCCCAATTTACCTTAGTGATTTTTCTTGTATCATTGTACAGAGTTCTTATTCATTGCTCGCAACTATATAATGTTCTTATGTTTTTGCTTCCAGATCAGATTCACCTATTTACTAATTTTATTACAGAATATTCGCACTTTGTTATTTTGTTTTTTTAAATTATTGGATTTCAAAGCCTCCATCACAAATTTATACCCTTATCTGGGGAGAAAACCTCTACACTCTTGCACACTGCAGAATTGAATATGCCTTCGTTACATATGGAACACCGTGTAGAAGGTAATATCTACAGAATCTGAAATACACTGGAATATTTCAGAGCCTGAATTTCCAGAATTACTCACTTTGGATGTGTTTGTATAAGCATTCGACGTTTAAGAATTTGTCAATATCGGGTGACCTTCTGCTTTGTAGTGAAACTTCGACCCATAAAGTGTTCTGTAACACATATTTACCTTCAGGACCATAACAATAAGTGAAACAACTGATTATTCTAACGGGTTTAATCAGTGAAAATTTTGTGAGGAATTGCATTATTCAGACATTCTAAATTAAGAATGTGTATTGGTGAAACAACTGTATTAACTTGGAACGAAATAAGTTTTGTGTATAGTTTTTGAAAAGTCTGTATTGTGAATAGAAGAAGAAAAGAGGATGACCTCGAGGGATACTTCACGAGACTGACAAGTCTGTCACAGAAACTAGTTTCGCTTAGTGTCATTTTATATTTCAACATTCACTACCTTGAGTTTAGAAAATTACTTATCAACATGATTTAAAAGTTGAAGATATTAACAACGTATTGTTAAATTTTTTTATTTATTTCTTTTTCTTTTTTACTTTTTAATAAACTCTTAGCATATACGAACCAGATTTCTTTTATCGATCAACATCTCTAATGCACAAAATTAAAGTAATTTTAGTCGTATTTTTGTAAAACCCCGGAATCTCAGATGTATTTTGAGGAAACTGTTTGAGCTAAAAATAGGAAATAAATTGTACCCCCCACTAATTTTCCCATCAAAAATCGTATGAAAATACTTTTTTTTTCCTTTTTATTTTCAAATTCGGTACCTCAAAAGGGGATATTTTGAAATTGATTTAACTGTTGGGCTTTAGAGCAATATACAGGCGACATACAGAGATACCCACCCGTAAATAAACACTTTTTTATTTAAAAGACTTCAAAACGGATATATCCGAAAATTCATAATCGACATTTTGTCTCATCTCATTTAACGAACGTATAGCCTATGACAGAAAGTTCAGGCTATTCTGCCAAAGTTCAGGCAATAAAAGGCCAAATTCTGCTATAGCTTGGAATCACGATGGGTCGAACAGGAAACTCTCAACCGCTGGAGGGAGGCCTCTAGAGGAAAACTCTACGGGTCGCTGTACAATCCGAATCAGAAACTCTCTAGGTATGTAATATCATTGAATAGAAACAACCTAAGGAAAGTCTCAAGCTTCATGACTGGTCATGGAGCTTTCAGGGAACACTTAAACACCATGGGTCTAACTCAAAGCAGGACAACCTGTAGACTGTGTAACCAATATAAAGACACAGCAGAACACATACTTTTGTATTGTGAAGCTCTGGAGAGGAGAAGATTACAGTTTTTCGGCCTCACAGGCATACCTACAAAGGAAGACGACTTAGCTGCACAAGTTCTAAGACTCACGAAGGATTTAGAACTACAGTGGATTGCCTAAGATAAGGAAGCGCACAAAAAGTCTTAAATGGCTGAAGTGCCTAGTGACTTCCAACATAATAATAAAAAATTAAAAAATATTTAAAAAAAAATAGCTTGGAATCTCTCAGCTGTTTTCAAACTTCATACAAATATTTTTTCGTCACGCTGCTAAAACCAGCTGTTTTCAATATATGCATTGAGATGCTAAAGTTGTTATTTTTAGTCCTATGACCTAAAACCACCAGCTGTAATCGAGGTGATCAGCTGTTACTTCGTTTATACGAATTAATTAACGACTGTAAAGCATCTATAAAAACAACCGATATCCTCGATTGTAAATAACCGTTAAAACAGCTGCTACCATCGATTTGAAGATAAAGAGGTTATAACATTTTAGTTTTTATCAAATTGTTATTTTATATTATTTGCAGTATAACGAAAAATATAGTTCATCACTTGGACCAAAAGAAGTTTTTCGATCCTAGCTCATTTTCCGGCCTCGGCCGTTAAACTTGAGCTTGCATTGATCCTTTGCATAAAACCTTTGGTCCTAGTGATGACATATATTATTTTTTTAACATAAAAGAACCGTATATGTAATAGAAATATTTTTTGCTAAATTGCATTCGATATAACTAACATTTAGTGACGTGTTCAGTAGACACAGACACAGCGCTTCTTGTTCTATTATCTGCGAAGTTAACTACAGATGTTCTCAAGATTAAAAGAGTAATAAACGTTCATTGCAGTCAAGTGGAGCGTGTTAAGGGTAATAAAAAGACAGGATGAGTTTAAAAGACTGGACAACAACCCTTTCAACGTGAAATTAAATGTCTCTATTCTCAATTACTTGTTGATAAACGGCGGTGCTGGAAAACTATTACGAGTGTCTGTAAATAACATTTCTTGGTTGACCAGTTTAATTCTTTATGTAATTAATTTCTATAGATTTAAAAATCCTACGTGCTTTATGAACATGCATTTTTAATTTTAGTTAAAATGTATTTTATTATACACGAAATTATTAACAAAATAAAAGTTCAATAGTACAGAAATTAAAAAAGAAAGTACTTTCTGCGTACGTTTGAAATTTTGTGGATTATTTCAATATTAATTAGTTATTTTATAAGGCGGTATGCTACAATAATTAGTGAATGAAACCCTTCAGAGCATCGAACAAATTCTATTGATTTCTATCAAATTAGTTTAAAATTGAATTGGGAATGTTATCAGACCTTGCTAAGTACCTAGTTGAAGCTCTCAACCCTTAACCAGGTGGAGTTACGATAGTTGCTCCTATTGAAAGATATAAGGGAAATTGAGAAGGTTGATTAACTGGCTAAGAAAGAAACTCTAATCCCGTAGGAACTTGCTTGCGGAATAAGTAGAGCTTATTTTTGCTGGAAGATCTTCCTTCAGAAAGTGGGTAAAAATAGAGACCCTTAACCGATGGGGAGAAGTCTCAAGAGGAAAGCTGTATGAGTTACTATATTAACCCTATCTAAAACTCGATGTATGTAGCTTCATTCAGTAGGTGCAATCGGAATAAAGTCTTGAGCTTTTTGACAGGTCATGGAGCGTTCAAGAAACATCTAAATACGTTGAAACTGACGCAAGGCAACCAGGTTGTGTGATAAACATACAGAAACAGCAGAACACAATATACTATTGAAGTGTGAAGCACTGGAGCGTAAGAGATTTGGTCCAACCGGACTGCAACAGTAAAAGACAACCTACAGAAGCAGGTTCTAAGACTCGCGAAGGACTTAACTGAAAGTATTGACTGGGCTACGCACTCTCTTTAAGCACAGGTGTCTTAGGACTCACGCTTCTATTTTATAATAATTTTTAAAATTACTTTCATTAAGTCACATATATACTAATTCACTTACGAAACGAAAAATAATAATGTTGGTTAACAGGTTGCTATGGTAACGAATATTATTACGTTGCCTAGAGACAGACTATAATAATAATAACTTAAAAAACTTAATTCTTTAAGTCACATATTTTACTAAATAACTTAAAAAACGAAAAATATTGTTGATTAACAGGTTGCTAAGATAATAAATACTATTGCGTAACTTCCATTTTGAAAATCATATATATTGTATTTGTTCATAACGGCATAAAATCAGGCGTAACAACGTTTATACCATAAAATCATCACATATCATGACTAATACAACAAATTTATTGGGTTGTCGTAATTTTATAAATTTTTTTCTGTTGTAAATAAAATTGTGGTATATTTATTTTGTTATCGATTTAATTGGATAACCTATAAAACCTAGCTGCAGTATAAAAGATTTTTTACCTCGTACACTTAAGAGGGTTTGAATTTGCCGCCATTAGTTTGGAGCAAGTGGCTAAGTGTAACGTTGAGACACTTAAATGTTTTTACTTTGCAATAAGAGTATCCTTAATATAAAATATCACTGTTAGTCATTGTATAAATTATTAATTTTATATTGATATTGTAATTTGTTTAATCTAAAAATTATAATTATGAACCACATAATGAAGCACAATTTTAGCTTAGTGTCTTTTTTGTCTTGCTATCGCAAATAACACTCTCAACTCTGGACAAATGGATCGTATATATGGGTTATGTGATATATAACCGTACTTGAATTTCTCCCAAATTCTCAATAGATTACTTTTAAGGATTTTATGCTCTACAAAGGCACATCAATGTGGATGAATGTCCGGCCATGAAACCTCTTACAGTAGGTTTTTTATTGTCACCTTATTTTTGGTATCTTACTGGCCAGCTCCCAGTCAGCTGTCCGATTGTTAGTTTGGATCTTGACAAATCATTACAACTCCTCTGATAGGCCTACTTAAGAAATTAGGGAGCCGGAATATGTGCTTTAGGATTGTTGTGATATCCTCTACAACTCTCAGGTCGAAGGATTTCAGCAAATTATCCAGATACTCTGTCATTAAGCCATGCTTTTCATCAGCATAGTTCAGGGTACAGAACACAAAAAACCACTTGTGTCATACTCGCGACGAGTTAATTTCATTACTAAAATCTTTCACTGTTTTTATTTGACTTTGTATTTTACTTTGAATGTTTGATGGTTTTCTCTATTTACAATTTCTCTAAATATAATTTTATAAACTGTGGAATAAATACTCATTAAAGAAAGAAACAAATATAGATAGAGTTTATAAATGCAGTATTAATTTACTTGCATAGACTGAAAGATACTTGAAACTTCTTTAAATGTTATTGTCAGCAAGCATCAGTTAACACTAATCAACTCTTGAGAACAACTTGTAGCTTTATTGACTTGCTACGGCGTTGGACAGTAATTTCCTCAGTCATTTAATAAAAGCCGTTTGGAAGTTAATTCAACTTGGTTGTGGTAATTTGTTATTAAAAACAATGTTATTATATCGGGTTTTTTTAGGACGTGTATGGGAATAATTAATTATGTAAAAAGACAAAACTAGTTGTTCCTAACCTGTACACAGAGTGGTCAACCGAAAATATTTCTAACTTAAAGAACTGGAAGGAGGGAGTTGCTGTATCGTCCTAACCGTCACCAGATAGTCATCGATATATTAATTTTTTTGGGATTACTTAAAAGTATAATATACTCAACGAAGTTTAAAAGATATACATCAAAATATCAATTTTCCTGCAAACGTTTGAATGGAGTTGAAAATCATTTGAGGTATTTAATAAACTGACACGAAGGTCACTAGTGTAATAGTTGGATTACATTTAGTTCACAATTTTTCTAAACTTTTATTTGTCCAAATTAAAAAAAATAAGACATTTAAATGATGTATTGCTCGAAATTCCACCATTAAAAATTATTAGAAGTTAATCTCATTACCTCTTCGGTGTTGAAGTCGCGGTGTTGTAAAATTGTAACTTTTGAAAATAAAATATGCTGGCCCGTGCTATTGAAAAAAATGAAGTTAAATTATAAGAACACTAGTGTTTTGCTTCCAGTGGGAAACCCGGTTTAGGGTTTTCACAAAGAGCAAGAATTATGCATGGTAAAAATGGTCTTCAGTTCAACTTCCTGCTTAAATTATTATTTTGAGAAATTTAGTTCTAATGTAGAACTAGTTCTTCTGCGAACAATAGACCTCGATACGTGATTATTTTAATATATACAATAGATTGTTATTGTACACAATGTGTTTTACGAGGTTCTCAATAACGTTTATAGATCAAGAAGTAACAGCAAATAATACTACAGCTACTGTACACTGGAAAAAACACCTCTACCAGGTAGAAAATTCAAGGATAGCTTATATTTTGAGTTGTAATTGTGATTTACCATTCATTTGGATCACAGTATAAAACCATACTTTACACCTACTACTTATAAGCCTTGACGTTCGGTCATTTGCGATTACAGTGTAAAACGATCCTTTAGCCCCACCATTGATAAGACTTGGCTTCTGGCATTGGAACTAAAGTGTGAAACTATCCTTTACACCTACCATAGATAAGGCCGGGTGTCTGGTCATTAAGTTCATACTGTAAAACGACCCTTTACACCAACCATTGATAATCCTGGGTATCTGGTTATTAAGGTCACAGTGTAAAACGGTCCTTTATATCTACTATTGATAAGCATGGGTCTCTGGTCATTAAGCTCACATGTACAGACGCCCTGGCTTATCAGTGTGGGTGTAAAGTTTGGTTTACGCTGTGATATTAATGACCAGACATCCAGGCTTACCATTGATAAGCTTGGGTATCTGGTCATTAAGGTCACGGTGTAAAACGATTTTTACACCTACCATTGATAAGCTTGGGTGTCTGGTCATTAAGGTCACAGTGTAAATCGATCCTCTACACCTACCATTGATAAGCCTGGGTGTCTGGTAATTAAGCTCACATGTACAGACGCCCTGGGCTTATCAATGTGGGTGTAAAGTTTGGTTTACGCTGTGATCTTAATGACCAGACATCCAGGCTTACCATTGATAAGCTTGGGTATCTGGTCATTAAGCTCACAGTGTAAACCACACTTTACACCCACATTGATAAGCCTAGGCGTCCGTACATTGAGATCACAGTTTTAAATTGATCCTTTACACCCACAATTGATAATCCTGGGTGTCTGGTTGTCCAATTCGTTGGAAGCGTAAATGACCCTACTATTCTTTTTGTTTTTGTTCCTGTGTAATTAATCGCCACTATACAAGTTGCATGTAAATTCTACAAATTTGTAAAGGATATTTTATTCAATAAAAAAATATACCGAAATATTATAACCGAAATAGTAATGTAATTGATATTAATGTAACCCTATGAAATTCGAAAGAGTTTTAAATTCATATAAATTAAAAGATAAAATAGTAGTGTGTAAAGGTTAAACCATTTTATTTTGGCAAGGTTAAACCATACCATGTGGAAATTTTAGAAATTAATTTACATTAAAATGTGTATTTAAAGTTTTATGTACACTTCTGCTCTTTCAACCATTATTTTAATACTTCAAAGCGCGTGATCTATTCATGTTTATAGCACTCCTGTCCACATCTTGTAACCGTACAGTAATTGTTTAGAGCTGCCGCCATTTTGAAATAGCAAATATTTAATAGTTTGTATAAGGATCGTTCGGTGTAATTACAATTAACCTATTTCTGAACGTATATTCGTAACTGTCATAAAGAAAAAAAATGTCATATGATCAGTTAAAACAGAACCTTTCTTATTTACGTCAATTAATTTGGTTAAAAAAAACCAGTAAAACTTCAGTCACTTGAAATTGAAATCTGTATCATGGTTTTAACCAATTATATCCCTAATTATCCACTGGTGAATTAAACTCTTTCTTTTTTCTAGATTTTTGTTATTTATTACATAAATTGATCAAAACTATAAGTGCATTCTAATTTAATATAAACGAAAGCCTAAAATACCTTTAAAAAATAAATAAAAGTAAGAACAATTCTCCTCAAGTTATTTTCTGTTCCTCATCGTATCTCAGCTCCAGGCGTTACAAGTTTAATCCTGCTTCCAGTCAAACACTTCATCTCAACAACAGCAGTTTAGACAGTTTCAAGAAGTCGTGTATATGTGGGGATTATACTAAAAAGAAAAAAAACAGTGTCTAGACAGACCAACAGTGTTGCCAACCAATTATATACAGGTAAAATAAGTTTTGTTTAAGCAAACAAATAATAATTTTGTTGTAGGATGAAACAATTCCCCATAGTCCATGATAGTAGCTGTGCCGGTAACGCGCGTTGTCACTCCCTGCCACTACATTATGTTTAAACTGAAAACATCAGACTTTTCTTATTTCCTGATTTTATAGAAATAACAAAATGTCATATCTCGAGTTCAGAGTACGAATTGGCTTTGTGCTATCGTTTATTAAAAAAAGCTATGTAAACGTTAATGTTAATATAATAGAAATGGACGTTTAAATAATGTTTTAGAGGTGGAACCCATACCTCCGAAAATGGAATGTGTGCCATAGTTTCGAATATATAATATATTGATTTCGTAGTTGTGCACAAAGACGGAAATTTTTCGAAGCTACGACTTCAAGACTAAAATAAGTAACCGACTGTCTTATAACTCCGAATAAGAGAGGGGGAGTTGGTGACAGTAAGAGGGGAGGGATTGACTCTCGGCCTATCACATGAAGGCCAGCTTTCCACTGAAAAATAAATTGTAATTTTTATAACTATATTTACCATTTATACTTTTTTATATTTATAAAATAATCCGAGTATTAGAGGCGCAGAAACGGAAGAATGGTTTATCATAGGTTAGTTTAGTTGAACGATAACAATATTTTAGACAAGACGTTAAACGTCAACGGGGCAATTTGATATCTAGAAATAAATAAAACTATAGGTCTATAAACGTTTTATTTTAGCACTCATTAGACAAAGATTCGCAGAGTTACGATGGTTTTGTGGCGATGGGCGTTACTCTTCTTCAGTCCCCCCCCCATACCAACCAGTGACGAGCCTCGTACCCCACATGCAACACATCATAAAACTTTTCGAAGCTATGATATTGTATCATATTCGGTGCTGTGGGACGGTTATAAAATTCGATCTTGTTAATTTACCGCCCTATATGACGCATCTGTTTTTCAGAGTTTTTAAACTAACTCACTTTTCGGTGCTATAAGATTTGGTGTTACGGCATTGCACATTTTCAGACGTGCATACACAATAACTTGGAAAATTGTTGTAACGAATTTGCGCTCACCAGCACTGCTGTATTGCAAGTTGCATTCCATACCGCCCTTCATCTCAAAAGGATCTCCAGTCGTTACGGTCTAATCCTGCCTCTAGATAAACATCAAATCTCAGCAAAAACAGTTTGTGAAAGTCGGACTACTTGTGGAATTATATTATGAAAGAAAATAACATATAAACAGACTGAAATAGTATTGCCAACATTCAGTACAAACAAGAATGTAATAATATGTTTGTATTTCGCCGTAAGAAGAACAATGCTTAAAAATAAATAATAAAACAAAAAGTACAATATAGTTTATATGGCTATTCTATGCAATTATTACGGATGTTCCGTTACTCCAGTCTGAAATAAAATGTGTTCAACACACGTTGAGAATTTTATGATTGTTAACATAAATAAATGAGCAACAAAAGTGTGTAAAACTTATCAGTGTAAAATCGTATTACCAAAACTTAGTTTTTACGTTCCTATATGTTTATATACCGTATAAACATATAGTAATGAAAAAAGTAATGGGCTTCAAAAATAGATTCATTGATACTAGCGGATTTGTTCGCTATTAGGTTACATGAACCTTCACTTTTTTGTACGAAATTTTGTAATTTATGTAACTTTGTTTTATAATTCAAATAATTAAAAACAATGGTTTACTGTAAATAATAAAAATTAAGAGTGCAATACAAGCAAATTTTACATGAATATGTTATTTAATGCGTTATATATGAAATTGAGTAAATACCAATTTTACAACGATATTACGTGTTCAAAGAAAGAATGTTGTGACACCGGTACTAAAATCATTCTAGGCCTACTACGAGTTATACTGTTCATAAATTAAATATGAAGTAGCAAGAATTATTCGAAGAGTTGTTAGTGAAATAGTTGCTAATTTTCTAGGTGTAATTGACACAGTTTAATGAACTGACTAAAAACTGAATCATTCCATCAATTGCATATTTTTTCGTGGATGAAAATTTCAGTTTTTTTATGTGAGTGCAGATTTAAGTTTTCGTTCTTTTGTTACCAGGGGACTTAAATTTAATAAAGGCGGAACCAAAATGGTAACAATGTTTGAAAAGAAAAAAAAAATAAAAAAAGACAAAGACAAATTTAGTAATTAACAAGGCTCAAGTTTATTGAAAGCAGAAGGAAATTTCGGCGCTTCAGACTTTGTCATTTACAACAAAAGACATCCTGACACAAATCATCAATAAAAAAAAACTTATGATTAACAATATCATAAATTGTAAAAGTTATAAGCCCTTAATTGTAACATATAATAATTTAGAAAAAAAAATTTAATCAACAGATTCTAAAAATTTATCCCCCCTTTTAATATGTATATTTATAGTTACAAAAATTTAACAAAAAACAATGAGCACAGCTTAATAATTCACAGAATTATAATTAATCAAAAAAAAGATTATACGCCCTTAATGTAAAAGTATAATAATAAAAAAAAAATTTAATCAAAAGATTCAAAAAAAAAGAAAAAAACTTATCCCCCCTTTTTTAGTTTATAAGATGATAGTTTCTTTTTAAACAGTTACAGAATTTAACAAAATATAAAAGAGTTTGATATTTTAAGTTCAAAAATCATATCTATAGTTAACATGTTTATCACTAAACTAAAGATACATAATATAACTGGTTTGAAAAATTTCTTAAAAACTATATTGGCCAAATAAATTTATATATTTTAAACAAACAAAAAAAAAAGGAATTTAGAATTTTTGAAATTTTGTTAATTGACGTCAATTATTTTAATTTGGAAATTAACCTCTTGGAGGTTGTTAGGACCGAAAATTGCATGCAGGCTCCACCCAATAATTGTTTTTTATATATATTTTATAATTAACTACACAGGTCTACATTTAGAAAATAGTCTTAAGGAACACATATTTGCGAAAGTAAATTTAGGCACATATACAAAATGAGTTAGTTAAAGTTCTGTAAAGTCAGCTGTAGAAAAAGACATCACTTTTATGCACTTGAAAATGTGAAGTTACGTTATACAAAAAAAACGTGTTTTGCCAACAGGACGAAACTTGTTAGGATGTTTCGTTGGTTTGCGCAATGTGAGACAAGAATTTCTTTATTTCTCCAATTTCTCCTATTTGTCCTACCAGCATATTAGCTGTGAGCAAAAAACATGTTCTTTTAGTGTCTGTACAAAATCAGACATGTTTTAGCATTAATGTTCATCATTAAAGAAATATCTGATTATTTGCCAAAATTAAAGAAAATTGATTGTATAACAGAAATTCGTTAAGATGGTACTTAAAAGCTTCTTAGATTATTATAAATCTATTTATATATATTTTAATTTTGTTTAAAAGAAAGCTTGTATAAGACTTGTAAGATTTTGCAAAAGCTTGCAAAACGAAATTTTCTGATTTAGAAGAAATTTCCTCAATTGTTTTATATTTGACATGTTCATATTCTGATCATTTAATGTTCAACACTAGTTTGCACTTATTTCACAAAAATGTTCAAAACGTAAAATGTGCCTTTGCAAGATTTTGTAAATGATGTTTTAAGAAAAGAAAATTTTTATAATCATTTAGTTTCAAAAGGAAATAGAATATTGAATAAAACATGAAATACATATTTTAAAGAATACATGATAATTAACAAATTATTTTAAAAATTAACAAAATTTATAATATGACAAAATCTGTAAGGTTGAAGTACCTGGTAAATCCTGTCGCAGATCACGTGAGGTAGTACCGAGAAAATGATGGTTAATTTTAACATTTTTGAACCAGATTATTAGACTAAGGCGCACAATTAGTAATTTAACATGATGTTTTAGAAAGACGGTAATTTTGAGAGAAGAAAGAAAAACTTTTAGCTAACGGAGTTATGAAGAGTGTAGACCATGTTGTTATCGCATGTAGACTGTGGACCGGTAATCGAGAAGCTAGCTTGACCGGCGAAAATGTACTTTGGTTTCAAGTATCAGGTGATGCTTGGTTTAGGAGCGGGCCGCTAGATGCCAGCATCTGTCAAGCGACGGAAAGTGGAATGTATATTTACGAAATGAGTTAAGTTATTGCGGAAGTGCTTTTTTGGATTTAAATGCTACAGCTCTCCCCCCCCGAAAGACGGAGTTAGGGTGGAGTCAGAAAAGAGGCCAGAAGGGCCTCCCACAAAATTTTGAAGAAAAAAAAAAAAAAGGGACAAAGGGCCAGAGGGGCCTCCAAGAAAAGATAGAAGAAAGGGGCCAGAAGGGCCTCCTACAAGCTTCTGAAGAAAGGGGCCAGAAGGGCCTCCTACAAAATTTTGAAACGGGGCACCTGATAGAAACAACGCTTCATAATGCTTTTATAATCACCACTCTAGGGTGTAGCCTCCTTCGGCACTTACTTATTAAATTTTGAAATTTCTATAGCGTCTCAGCTCTTCCCACCTATGATTGGGATAAGCCCAGGACAGAAAGAGCTGAAGGGTGACGCAAAGGTCGACATTGCTGTGCATGAACTGACTTTGTACTCTAAGGTACGTGGGGAAAAGGGGTGGAGTGGCACCTCGGGAAACCAAGTGGAGGTGACCACTCCGGGGACCAGGGGAGGGAAAAGTGCATAGCACTAAGGACTTCAGGAAAGGTCGGACTCAGACGGGGGGGAGTATCCTCTGAGCCGACCTTAACATTTAATTACAAAAATAAATAAAAATAAAAGAAAAACTCCTGAAGCCTTTTTGGGTCAGATCATGCTCAGCGTCGTTATTTTTAAATTCCTCTTCTCCCATACGAAGAGAAATTTAAACTATTCACGGCTCTTAACAATTTCCGTGAGAAAAAAAAGAATTTTGAAGGGTCTAAACAAATAATCCATTTGAAAAATAAACAAAGAAGCAGTATGAAACGTTGGGAAGTCAAGATTGTTTTACTGCACAAGGCAGGGCATGTGGTGTTTGACTTAAGGTCTTATATGTGTATCATGTGCCCCAAAAAAAAAAAGGAATTTAATTTAATCAAAAAAATTGTGTAAAAAAAAATTTCATCAAAATATTTAAGTGATTATAAAAAAAAGGTGTAAAAGAAGTGTAGCAAAAAAGGTGTGGCAAAAAGACAGTATAAAAAGGTGACCCACAATGTGAGAAAACCTAACTCCGGTTTTCTCAACCCTAATAAAAAACTAATTAAGGAACAAACATGTTGACCTGCTAATAAAAAAAGACAAACAACCGAATAATTTAATCAAAACAAACAGGCCAACCATGTCGTCCTATATACAAAAACTGGGCCCCTATAATTTGGAAGAAGAAAAAAATTTTGCACACAATGATATATTTTTTTTAAAAAAAAGGTGTTCAACATTTCAATGAATTATTAAGAAGGTGCCACCATCTGCATCAACCAGTCCACCGCCATTTTGCGCGTTACTCATGATGATAAAATTAAAAAAAAAAAAAATAAATAAAAATAATTTTCCTTCAAGATGACAAAAAAAAAATTCAAAAGCAAGCTCAGTGTTTTTTAACGGGTCCACTAATCGCAGCAAATCCACTGCCATCTTAACTGTTGCTGATAATTATTAAAAAAAATAAACCAAGTAATTTAAAAAAAATTTCTTATAAGAAGATGCCCAAAAAAAAAAAAAAAATGAAAGAGCCAGAGAAAGACTCAAGTATTATATGTAGAGTAGATGTTGTGTATATGTGTGTGTGTAAGTATGAATCAATACAGACAACGAAAGAAAACTCGAGAAAATTTTTGAAGGAGTTTTTGAAATTTTTTTGTTTTTTTTTTGTTTTTTAACTATTTTTGGATTTTATTATTTATTTAAAATTTTTTTGGATTCCCGAATGACCCCGCTGTCTGAATCAAATTCAGTGAATGAGTCGTGTGCAGTGTATGTAAATATATATATATATATATATATATATATAAAAAAAAATTTAAGCAGACAAAATAATAATAAAAAAAAAATTTTATCGAAATTGGTTTAGAAGTTTTTGTGTAAGTGCTTATAAAAATAAATAAATAAATAAAAAAAAAGAGACTATAGATTTATAGAGATTTAAATATTTAAACTAAATAAAAAAATTTCATCAGCAACAGTTGTGCAGTATTTGAAAAAGCTGCAAAACATAAAAATGAGCCTTGTTTAACAAAGATAATTTTGAATTTAAATTTAGATAGTTCCAATGCAAAATTTTGAAAATTAACTACGGTTCCAGAATTTAAAATTAACCAAGCTCTGTAATTTAGAAAAAAAAAAACAAGCTAGAATTTAAAGCTAACCACGCTCTGCTACCAAAAACATGTTACCAGGGGACTTAAATTTAATAAAGGCGGAACCAAAATGGTAACAATGTTTGAAAAGAAAAAAAAAAATAAAAAAAGACAAAGACAAATTTAGTAATTAACAAGGCTCAAGTTTATTGAAAGCAGAAGGAAATTTCGGCGCTTCAGACTTTGTCATTTACAACAAAAGACATCCTGACACAAATCATCAATAAAAAAAAACTTATGATTAACAATATCATAAATTGTAAAAGTTATAAGCCCTTAATTGTAACATATAATAATTTAGAAAAAAAAATTTAATCAACAGATTCTAAAAATTTATCCCCCCTTTTAATATGTATATTTATAGTTACAAAAATTTAACAAAAAACAATGAGCACAGCTTAATAATTCACAGAATTATAATTAATCAAAAAAAAGATTATACGCCCTTAATGTAAAAGTATAATAATAAAAAAAAAATTTAATCAAAAGATTCAAAAAAAAAGAAAAAAACTTATCCCCCCTTTTTTAGTTTATAAGATGATAGTTTCTTTTTAAACAGTTACAGAATTTAACAAAATATAAAAGAGTTTGATATTTTAAGTTCAAAAATCATATCTATAGTTAACATGTTTATCACTAAACTAAAGATACATAATATAACTGGTTTGAAAAATTTCTTAAAAACTATATTGGCCAAATAAATTTATATATTTTAAACAAACAAAAAAAAAAGGAATTTAGAATTTTTGAAATTTTGTTAATTGACGTCAATTATTTTAATTTGGAAATTAACCTCTTGGAGGTTGTTAGGACCGAAAATTGCATGCAGGCTCCACCCAATAATTGTTTTTTATATATATTTTATAATTAACTACACAGGTCTACATTTAGAAAATAGTCTTAAGGAACACATATTTGCGAAAGTAAATTTAGGCACATATACAAAATGAGTTAGTTAAAGTTCTGTAAAGTCAGCTGTAGAAAAAGACATCACTTTTATGCACTTGAAAATGTGAAGTGACGTTATACAAAAAAAACGTGTTTTGCCAACAGGACGAAACTTGTTAGGATGTTTCGTTGGTTTGCGCAATGTGAGACAAGAATTTCTTTATTTCTCCAATTTCTCCTATTTGTCCTACCAGCATATTAGCTGTGAGCAAAAAACATGTTCTTTTAGTGTCTGTACAAAATCAGACATGTTTTAGCATTAATGTTCATCATTAAAGAAATATCTGATTATTTGCCAAAATTAAAGAAAATTGATTGTATAACAGAAATTCGTTAAGATGGTACTTAAAAGCTTCTTAGATTATTATAAATCTATTTATATATATTTTAATTTTGTTTAAAAGAAAGCTTGTATAAGACTTGTAAGATTTTGCAAAAGCTTGCAAAACGAAATTTTCTGATTTAGAAGAAATTTCCTCAATTGTTTTATATTTGACATGTTCATATTCTGATCATTTAATGTTCAACACTAGTTTGCACTTATTTCACAAAAATGTTCAAAACGTAAAATGTGCCTTTGCAAGATTTTGTAAATGATGTTTTAAGAAAAGAAAATTTTTATAATCATTTAGTTTCAAAAGGAAATAGAATATTGAATAAAACATGAAATACATATTTTAAAGAATACATGATAATTAACAAATTATTTTAAAAATTAACAAAATTTATAATATGACAAAATCTGTAAGGTTGAAGTACCTGGTAAATCCTGTCGCAGATCACGTGAGGTAGTACCGAGAAAATGATGGTTAATTTTAACATTTTTGAACCAGATTATTAGACTAAGGCGCACAATTAGTAATTTAACATGATGTTTTAGAAAGACGGTAATTTTGAGAGAAGAAAGAAAAACTTTTAGCTAACGGAGTTATGAAGAGTGTAGACCATGTTGTTATCGCATGTAGACTGTGGACCGGTAATCGAGAAGCTAGCTTGACCGGCGAAAATGTACTTTGGTTTCAAGTATCAGGTGATGCTTGGTTTAGGAGCGGGCCGCTAGATGCCAGCATCTGTCAAGCGACGGAAAGTGGAATGTATATTTACGAAATGAGTTAAGTTATTGCGGAAGTGCTTTTTTGGATTTAAATGCTACACTTTAAAGACTATAAATGTAATAAAAAAATATATAAAACCAATATACGACCAAATTAGAACGTAATGAATAATCTTAATCTAAAAACCGTTCTTGCAATTTTACTACATGTGTTGATCGTCTGCCTCTATAATGAGTCCTAAGGATATTAGTACTAATATTAGTACCAATATAATTAACAAACTGAAAACTATTATGCAACACAGAATATTAGTATTTGTAACTATTTTGCTTATTACTTGTACAATTTTTCTAATATTTTTAGTAACATTGTGTAACAGATTTTTAATTATAAAAGCTTCGATTTGTATATAACAAATCTCAAGAAGCAACTGATAAAGAGGTATGAAAATTCATATTGGACTAACCTAAATCATGTTATATTTAAAGATACATATTTCAGCGCTTGTATTTACCGTATTAATGTATCAGGAATAAAGTTTCAACGTAATGAGGGAATTTATTAAATTATGATTCTTGAAGAAATTCATATGCATTGGGTAAATGGGACACAAGACATTGTTGTTCTTGTTTGTATGTTTAAAACAAACTAATTTAGTTTTGTTATTGAAATAACTGGAATAAGACAGCAAAAGAGGATGGAGTCGAGAGAATAGTTGGCAAGGATGTTCCTAGTTATTATAATAAATTGGAATTATAGTGTATTTGCAAAAGAGTTGACCCATTTTATTTTATAATATAAAATAGATGACAATTTTATAAGTTAAAACTATAATTTAGAGTGGCTGAGTGTTCAATTCGATATTACCTAATACTATACCTAATACGCCTAATATACCTATACATAAGTTATACTATACCTCAAACACTATTTGACAATTTTATTACTATTAATTATGAGCAAATTTTTGTTTGCCTTGTGGTCTAAGTGCGACAAATTGGCATCATAATAATTGTCTTATAGAAAAAAAGAAGAAAAGAACGTAAAATGAAGGCACTTAGCCATCAAATTCTCTAATAATGTCAGCGTCGGAAGAGAATAAAGTTGGTTAAGAGAGACCTGATAGGAAAAATAAAATAAAGGAATTGGGCTAGGTACCACAGGATAACCATGTCTGTACTTACTATATGTAAACCCTTGAGGGTTGCAGATAATCTCAAAACTCGACAATGTGTTGGTGTTAACGAAAAACTTTAAAATGTCTGATTGACCAAAAATTAAAAAAAATTGTGTCTCAAAATATCTGAGTCTCAAAATACCCGAGTCTCTAAATATCCGAGTTGAAAAATATCAGAATTCCAGAGGAACCCAAATTTATCCTAGCTTACATTCTGGTCGACAAGTCTCAGAATATCCGAGTTTCAAAATATCAAAATTCCAGAGGAACCCTAATTATCCACGCTTACTACCTGTTCGACGAGTCTCAGAATATCCGAGTTTCAAAATATCCTAATTCCAGAGGAACCCTAATTATCCACTCTTACTACCTGGTCGACGAGTTTCAGAATATCCGTGTATATCCAAATTCCAGAGGAACCCTAATTATCCACTCTTACTACCTGGTCGACGAGTTTCAGAATATCCGTGTATATCCAAATTCCAGAGGAACCCTAATTATCCACGCTTACTACCTGGTCGACGAGTCTCAGAATATCCGAGTTTCAAAATATTCAAATTCCAGAGGAACCCTAATTATCCACGCTTACTGCCTGGTCGACGAGTCTCAGAATATCCGTGTATATCCAAATTCCAGAGGAACCCTAATTATCCTCACTTACTATCTGGTCGACGAGTCTTAGAATATCCGAGTTTCAAAATATCCGAATTCCAGAGGAACCCTAATTATCCACGCTTACTACCTGGTCTACGAGTCTCAGAATATCCGTGTATATCCAAATTCCAGAGGAACCCTAATTATCCTCGTTTACAATCTGGTCGATGAGTCTCAGAATATCCGAATTTCAAAATATCCAAATTACAGACGAACCCTAATTATCCTACCTTAAAATCTAGTGGACGAATCTCAGAATATCCGAGTTTCAAAATATCCAAATTCCAGAGGAACCCTAATTATCCTAGCTTACAATCTGGTCGACGAGTCAGAATATCCGAGATTCAAAATATCCAAATTCCAGAGGAACCCTAATTATCCTAGCTTACAATCTGTTCGACGAGTCTCAGAATATCCGAGTTTCAAAATATCCAAATTCCAGAGGAACCCTAATTATCCTACCTTAAAATCTAGTCGACGAATCTCAGAATATCCGAGTTTCAAAATATCCAAATTCCAGAGGAACCGTAATTATCCTAGCTTACAATCTGTTCGACGAGTCTCAGAATATCCGAGTTTCAAAATATTCAAATTCCAGAGGAACCCTAATCATCCTAGCTTACAATCTGTTCGACGAGTCTCAGAATATCCGAGTTTCAAAATATTCAAATTCCAGAGGAACCCTAATTATCCTAGCTAACTACCTGGTCGACGAGTCTCAGAATATCCGCATCGTACTCTGGCCTTGTACTATAATGGAGAAATTTTAAAAAAATGCGAAAACGTTTATTGTTAGCACAGATACAGATTCAACTTCTACTGGCCAAGTTCCGTTATTGCAAGTATCTGTAGTTCATGTTGTTCAGTCCATTTTGATTTTATAGGATATACAAAATGCATTGTGAAAAATGGAACAAGCAACCGTGCACATGAGCATATGGGAATATAATCTAACCTAACCATATATGTAGATTAGACCGCATGTCACCAATATTTGAGATTGACCTCTCGGATATTTTGAGACTATTTATCTTATTTATTATGGATACATTTTTCTTACGGATATTTTGAGACTGTTTTTTGTCAAATTCGTGCGCGGATATTTTGAGACACAGATATTCTGCGACGACACGATTTAAATACACTAAACCTATATGAACTTACAAGTTAGCTATCTGTTACTTGAATGTCGCAATTATTCTAGCAACCAATGTTAAAAATTAAATAACAGCTGATTTATTTAAATTGGTTTAGTTTAGTTATAATTGAATAGTGTTAAAGACATGTAAGATAGTGCAGAGTGACATAACTAATGTAAAATTATTGGTTATCGATATCGTTAACAAACTCACTTAGAATACACTAGTTTAAAGTTTCAAATTAGTACGTTAATTGCTATCTTGACACAATCGTTGTATAACGTATTATTATATTTTGCGTACTTATTCTTTCGGATTCAATATATATTATCTATGAAATAGGCATTTTACATCAGTTAATTCCTCGTCTGAATCACAAATAGATTTTGATTCACGACTAGGAAAATTTAGATGATAAAAAACGTTCATATTTTAATGTGGTTTCTCCATAATCTTTAATCTTCATCTTAGGTTACAGTTGTAAAATAATTAAATTTCTTTTTACTGAAAAGTACTTAAGAAGTCTTAAACGTTATTGCTTTAGCACGCGTCAGTTAACAGTAATCAACTTGTAATCCTGAGAACAACTTTTCGCTCTTTTATTTCCTTGGGTCAGTACCGGATACTATTTGCCTCCGTTATTTAATAACGTCTGTTTTGGAACATTATAACAAGTTAGTTCAATATAAACGAAATTTGTTACATGTTTGTGATGTAGAAAGAAACTATTTAAAAAAACATGACTTGTCTTAGAGTTGCGATGAACTTTTTCCGAGAATTGCTTGAAAGAACCGATCTAATAAAACTATATATAGATAAAATTTATATTTTTTAAATATTGTACACAGTTATTTACTTCTTAAAATTGTAAGTTATTTTAAGAGTGTGTTTTAACAATTAACAACTAGAAACTCTAGACGATACACTGACAAAGCAATATTACTACGGTTTAAATATATTAATAGAACGTGTCGAAAGAAAACACATTGAGGTTGGATATCTAACTAAAATAATTTCTACATGGAAGCCTACTAACCAATTAGTTCAGTTCTTGAGGCGGTACTACTTCCAAAAAACCCTGATGAAGAAGAAAAAGTATTATATTAATTTGTTATCAAGATTTACGCGTGGAACTGAAAGATAGGTTTTTATTGCAAGGACGTCCAGGATTTCAGTCCTTATTTGTGTTTCAACTATGTATCACATTGTACACCTTCATTTATAGTTGTTTTTTTTCCAATTATATATCAGATATTTGGACAACGATGAGATCCTAAGGATGATGTTGTCCTGTTCTCCTCTACCTCTACTCCAAGGGCACAATCTGTTTTGTGTTCAAAGATCTACAGTGAAGTATTACGTGCTAAACTGTTTTCTCATGTTCACCACATTCCTTACACGGAAGGTCTGGGTATGTGACACCCCATTCTGTGTAAACGACTAAGGAACATCCAGTGATCTATTTAACCGTATTGTGTAGATCTGAGTTCTTCACCTTAAGAGGTCCTCTGTATCGAGTCTTAAAGGACCGGAAGATGACGTTGCTGAAAAGAAGGTTACTCAAGTTTACTTGGTCGCATGTTGGAGTCGGAAGAATACTGGAGTGCGGTTAATACATACGCCGGTTAACTTACGGAGAATTACAAGACTCCAAAAAATTGATAAAGATAAAATTATAGCAAAACTGAACATCTAATCTCTTGAGGAAGGGGATATAGGGTGATGTCATAACAGCAGGTGATACCACTCGACTAAGTATGTCTGCCTATATCAGTACCACGGAGGAATATACCGAATGGTGCATAGTAAGGCCGTATCAGTCAAACAACAAGTCGGTTTTAATATCAAAAGTAATCTCACATATACCATAGAATAATTATTGTTCTTACAAGATATTCGAGAGAATAGTTTTCTTTTACCATCGTTATAATAGTAATAAAGTGTTTTATTTGTATTCCATAATAATAAGATCGGTTCCCTCACCGTTCAAACTCTTAGGACAACACTTTACTTCAGACTGCAGTAATCAACCTTATAACTAGCTCTTAGGGACTTTAACAACATATAATGAATTTTTCTTCCAGAGAATTTATTTTCAAAAAATCTGTAATCCGTTTTGTTGTTACCGTTTAGAATAATGTCAGTGCGTCTAACTTTCTTAAACTGGTGTTTTCCACAGGTAGAATCCAGGAGCAGAAGGTGTTATATTGTGGATATTGCAATTTCAACCATATAACAAGAAGAAAAAACAAAAGTCAAGTCCGTAGAACAAGTTAAGGTAAGGTATTGTTGCAAAATATTTAATATTAAGTTGAGTTTTTTATATTGTGAATAATGCCATTCAGGTGTAGTCATGGTAAATACGAGACCTTATGACAATTATAGTTTGTAGAATAATTACTGGAATAACGTTACTATTGTAAAATACTTTTATATATTGGGAAATCATTACTTACAAAAATCATAAATACGAATAACATACAGGGTGTGCAATGTTTTATAAATATATTGTGTACGATCATTTTTTTAAAATCCATTCATAGATATTTATATAAATTCTCTTTACAAATAGGTTTGAGAAAGTCTATTGGATGATTTCTCATTGAACAATTACGACAAGTTATTATGATCATATTGCATATAGTCTGGTATCAAGATTATTTACCTGCTAAGTAAATATAAATATGAACATATCGGTTTCCTTCCGAGTTGAAACAATTCGCTGCAGGCTGCAGTAATAAACCTGCAAGTTTAATTGAATGGTAACTATTGAAGCCATGAAAGTCTGAACTATATTGTCTTTATGTTTTAACAATTATAGTTTTTATTACTTAAAACATAAATATGTTTTTATTATTGGTATACTAGAATTTCTATATTTATTTTTAATTATTGGTGAGATTTATATTCACTTACCGCAAGCAATCCTGTTTTTGATTCATTTTATTATTTACGACACGTGTTTCGGAATTGAATATTATTCCATCGTTAGGTTCTTTATATTACATTAATACACAAAGACGAATCCATACAAGACAATGTCTTGAAGGTACCTTCAGCAGCTCTCATAGTTCACCATCGGTGTCACACAGTGTATTGAATTATTTGTTTCTTACAGGGAGATAAAGATCTTATGAGCTCGTAAGTACTTTAAATTGTTTTTATTATTTAGGATAGATTCTGGGCATTCTGTTTCACTTTTTTTTTAATTTGGTACACTTCTACCAGATACATGTATTTGTATTTCCCGTTATGCAATGTCTGCATATGTTAGTTATTCCTGTGCTCAGAGAACTTCGATTTTCGGGATGTCTCTTTGGTCAGTAGTTTCTGGTATATTTTTAGAAAAGCGTACGGTTTGCTCCACAATTTT
Source organism: Aphrophora alni (assembly GCA_963513935.1). Taxonomy (NCBI): domain Eukaryota; kingdom Metazoa; phylum Arthropoda; class Insecta; order Hemiptera; family Aphrophoridae; genus Aphrophora; species Aphrophora alni. The sequence goes on along the minus strand of OY740774.1, from coordinate 93,182,251 downwards.
TTTTATGTGTTGCGATTTAACTTATATATATATATATATATATATATATATATATATATATATATATATACCGGATCTTGTATTTATACATTTGTTTTTACTCAAACAAAACATAGATACTCTTTTCACTTTCAACTGGAATTATATTGGCAGAACTGTTTTGTATGTTTAGATTTTCTTTTCTTTTATAATATAAAGACTTCCTAAAACACTCTAAACTGCTGCTGTTGAGATGAAATGTTTGATTAGAGGCAGGATTAAACTTGTAACGCCTGCAGCTACTTCTGAGACGAGATGAGGTGTAGATTACAACTTGTAGGGAATTGTCTTTCTTTTATTTCTTGATTAAATTAAGAAATTTATTTTACGCTACCGTTTATAAAAATTGGAAAATTTACATGTAATTCGTTTTTTTAGAAAAAAAAACTTTCCATATGAAGTATGTTGTAAAATATCTATATGAATGGAAACAACGGTGTTAAATACCACTCTTTAGATTTTATGAAAATCTAAACTAATAAGACTGTGGGGGTATCTATCTTTGTCCTCTCAGATTTTAAAAACTATGAACCCGATTTTAATGCGGGTAACAATGCTATATATCTTCAGTGGTACAATACACACTAATCTTAATAACTACGATTACTACTGCAGCAAGGCGTTCCCCCCACCCTCACTTGTTACCCTTGGCCAGTCACAGTTGGCTTGGCAACGCCTGCTACCTTCTAATACATGGCATGAATCTAACGTTTAGTGTGTATTGTACCTCTGAAGATGATAGCAGTGCATAAGGTAGAATTATTACAAAAACTGTAATAATATTGATCTTTTACTAAATATCATTGTTTACGTTGCGGTGGTAGTGAAATTGTGGGAGTGGTCTAATTGTTTCGGCACTCCTATCTGGTTGATCGGTATTAAGAAGGTTTTAGTCATTGAAACACAGAGCTGCGCCATCTTGAACAAATAATGTATGGATAATTTAGTTTTCTTTAATTCTGTCATTTAGTTCCATTGGTAAAACCAGAAACAACATAACTTTTTATTACGTGCACAATGTGTGATAGAATACAAACTCCCTCAAGGGTTCACTATGATGAGAACAGGCGTGGCGATCCCGAGGTATTTCAGCTGAATCTACACCCTTTTGAATGTTGTCTGGGGTTAGAAAGTTTTTTATCTCTCTGTCTTGAAGAATTCTTATTCTCTTCCGACCCTGACATGATTACAGTATCCCCTCATGGGCTCATTTATAGTGCGTACGGGCGGGCAATCCCGAAGCCTTCTAGCTGAATCTACGCTACACTTTTTGATATATTTTTAGGTTAAATCCATCTTCATTTCATTGTCTTATTTTTCATCTTTTCTATCAGGTATCTCTTGACCAATACTTGTTTTCCGATCCTAATGTTATTACATTATTTGTGTGTAAGAGTGTTTATTTTACATGTTCTATTCTTCTTGCTTTTGTAAGGTGATGATCACCAAGAGGTTTTCCTCCTTTTTGAACAGCAAGAAAAAGAAAGCAAACCATAGCACAAATAAATAAACTAAGCTAACTTTACACACTATTGTGGTTGCTTATTTCTTTATTTATCACTGGATATAGGATGTTATCAAGATACATTGCTCGGTTAATAAATAATAATATGAACAATGTGATTGCTTCCTTACGAGTGTCGACATTTCGCTCCAGACTCCAGTAATGAACTCTCAAGATTAATTGCATAAGGAACGATAGTCTGTATTGTAGGCCTACTCTTCGTTTTGTTTTTATTTTTAACAATTGTTCTTCCTACGTCGAAATATAAAATTATAATTTCACTCAGAAAAAACAATTTTTCTATTACATCTAAGAGGTATGTTGGCAACACTGTTAGGCTGTTTAGATGTTATTATATTGTTTAATAATACAATTCCCAATTTACTTGACTCCCTAAACACTGCTGTTATTGAAATGAAATGTTTGACTGAAGACGGGATTAAATCTGTTACGTTCTCAGCTACTTCTGAGATGAGATGAGATGTGGAATTGTAATTTTCTTTATTTCTTTATAAAATAAAGAAAAAACACAGAACTTTTGACTTGTAAGTAAAAGCATACTAGTCAAAATTTCCATCAAAATGTCGGTTTGGGAATTGTGTATAAAAACAATAATCATTCAAGGATCTGTTATATAAACAACGGAATGGTGTGTTATTTTTTAAAATGGCTATTCCGATTTTGTTTAAATATTGGCTAAATGTGACGATTTATATCTCATACTCGTCAAATTGTAAATGATAGATAATTACCTTTCCTTTAGATGGATTCCGTCACAATTAGTTATAGTCGGAGATGAGAATGCGTTTCATCTGGCCAAAAAGATCTGTATTAAAAAATAAAGCCCCCAAACATCGAGTCAATACTAGAGATAAATATTTGAAAGAAATGCGAACCCAGGGAAGAAACACAGAGTGGAGAAATATAGAGTATACATGCAACACAACTAAGAAAACTGTTACCAACATCATCTTACAACTAGACACCACTGTCTTGGAGACCACTTAAATATCCTTGACTCGAATCATTGTGTTATGTGTGATCAGCTTTATAAAGTAATTATTGAAATCATATAATTGAATGCGACAAACATGATACGAGATTAGATGAAGGAAAGAAACTTATCAAAGCAGTATTGGGATGGCAGAAGACTGATGAGTTAACTTTCAAGAAGTCAACCATAAAAAGTAGACATTTTACCTTTCAGAAATTCATCCTAATCGCCATTATTAAAAACTCGAACTTCTCGGATGATTTTATAGTACAAGCTAAGTATACAGCTGAGAAGTAAATTATAAGAGTATTTCTTATCCCCTCCTGATAGTGTTTTTTAACTGAAAACAAATATTATTTAAATAAAATATTATCGCCTTTAAATGAGTTTGCTGATTTTATTCTTAGAATAGAAATATTTTCCTTAAAATGTCGTCAAATAGTGTTTTCACTTTTATGGATGAGAGGTTAGTAAAAGTTATTACAATTTTCCGGGCTTCTAATTTGTGAATTAAAATTGATCAGTAAATATCGAGTCCATAACCAATTGCTTTAAAATATAAGTATGTTATAAATATGGATGCAAATAAAGACTATGAGAGGAGAAATGCTTAAGGAATAAATTTAATTTGTCAACAATTTCCTTTAATTCTGTAATATAGTTTTAATTGTTGAAATGCCATTCTAGAATAGAACCACATTGCAGAAATTTAAAACAAATTGTCACATTTATTTGGGACATATTAAATATAGTTTTTTATCGATGAATTTCGGATCTTAAAACTAATTATAAAATGAACACAATATCCTCAATTCCCCTCCTGAAGTTTAAATCGTATAGTCAACATTCCTTCCAGTCCACTGGAATGAAACCTCAGGACTAATTGTATAGAGAACGACAGACTTCATAATAGTCTACATTTCGTATGTCATTTTGTTATTTATTTTTAACAATTATTACTCCTTCCTTGAATTATAAAATTATTATTATGTCTGTCAAAGAAAACATACATGGATTTATGTCTTTTCTGTAAACAACATGTTGGCAACAATGTATTTGTCTGTCTAGATGTTATATCCTTTTATAATATGATTCCCAACGTACACAACTTCCTTAAACACTCTAATCTTATGTTGATGATATGAAATATTTAGCTGGAGGCAGAATTAATTCTGTAATGCTTGCAGCTATTTCTGAGATTTGATGAGGTGTGGAATACAACTTATTGTCACATTTATTAAATAAATGACATTTCTTTCTTTAGTGTTATGATTATAAAATAAAAAAAAATACACTTTTGTCATTTGTAATGTGTGTTTTAACGTTCAAAAAATTTCATTAATAGCTGCAGTTTTAAAACTTAAATTTATTCTAATATTATTAATCCTTTATGCATCGTATCATTCTGAATTTAATCGTTTTTATTTTATACCGTGTCGTGAGTATAAAACAAAAATAAATCGACCAATTAAAGATGTATTTAAGAATTAAAATTTTGGTGATAATTAATGACCGAAACCAGCGTGCAAGTAAACAAAGAACAGTAATAATTGACAACTAAAAGAAGAAAAAGAAAAATGGGCGAACTTTTAACAGAATCGACGTAAGCATAGGCTCTAAATAGGTAAAAAGAGTGTGTACATAATTTACAATATATTTACAAAAATATCGCTTGAAATAAAGATTACGCAAAACGTTGGTATTCCTTCTTCCATACCAAGGTAACACCAAATCATTTTTTTCTGTCTCATGGATAACAAATAGTATATTTTGGAGTAGATGACAAGAAATATAATTTCTTTATGTTATGAATTTGTGTAAAGGAGAAACTTAGTGAACTAATTTTACAATGTTTATTGTTTATAAACACCCATTTCCACTGGTTTCAATAGACTTTACGGTATTGCATTGTACTAATGAAAACTCCGAACTAATTGGATGTGCATTGGTGATGTAAATGTCTGCATTGTATTGTTAAGTCTGTTATTTATTGTTATCAATTGAACTTCCTAAATTAAAATCTGCTATTGGAATTTTAACCGAGCAACATGTGTTACAACATCTATATGTGGGTTTCCTAACTACGCATTTGAGTGTGAGGATTGGAAATATATCTAATGACTTGGGTGATTTAAAAGTGTGTAATGTTTTTGAATTCCTGTGTTCCTCTCCACCAGAAACAATTAATTATAGTTGTGATAGTTTTTCGCTGGTTTCATAGACCTATTCTTTCTATTATTTCCTTTTCCATCTATAGTTTAATTTGAAAAAATATCATTAAGAATACACAGGTTGAAAACGTAAGTACTTCAGTGTATAGATATTCTACAGGGTGATAAAAGTTTCTGTTTACCTAACAGTAAGAACACAAAATAGTTTAAATCCTTTACTATGATCACTTACTTCAAATAATTTTAAACAGTGTTTTACGCAAGTCTTTATACATTTATTGACACTACGAACAACATTTATTAAGAATGTGTTTAGTAGAGTACAGCTCAAATTTTGTGATAACCTTCATAAAATCATAAACTATTGGATAATTAGGGCATGTGGGAATTGCGGGAATACTTTGAGCTGTCTAAGGAGCCCAGAGTAAAACATCAGCTGGAAGACCCAGAGTTGTTGGAAGGCAGTGATTTAAAAAACATTATTATGCCTGCACAATAAACCTGATCTTCCAGAAAGAAAGGTTTTACAATTTAATCTTCAGTAAACTGCGCAAGGAAGGGATACATAAAATTAACTCTGTATTGTTGAGAAAAATATTGGAACAGACTATGTGCTTATATGAAATTACAACCCAAACACGATCATTTTATTTTATTCAGGGTAATTATGGGGATTTTGTGTACACCAGACACGCGAGTTTAGGATGTTAATGTACCTCAACTAATTGAAGTATGCCTTATTTGTAAAGATTGTGATTCCCAAAATGCTCTCACTCTGGGATAAGAAATCTAAAAATTATCTACAGTGTGACCCGCTTAGGACTGTCTCAAGGTTTCAATTCATGCAAAGATCTAATTTTAGTAGGCCTTTTAAAAGGCATATGTGCCTTGCCATTTGATATACCATTTGTTGGGATATTTCATGATTGACGTTTTCGGATTTTGAAAGACGTATGAGTTAAAAGTAATATAAAGGACAACTGAGAATTAATTTGATAAAAAATACATCATTCTCTTTTCCGTTTCTTTACTACCCAGATCTTAATTCTCATCAATATATCCAAATAAATACAATATACTAATTAAACATAGCGTCATAATCTTTAACAAACAGTTATATTATAAAATCTAAATAAATTATAAATGATTTCATTGGTTTTAATAATTCGAAACAAGCTGTTCATATAATGTGAGACCTACAAAGAAATCATAACGGCGTTTCAACTTTTACGAGACCAAACATACAACCCGCAATGTTGATGTTTCATGATTGGAATTTGAGTCAATAGTGGTTTAATTTGTACAGACTGATATGAATGTAAAATGAACAACTCATTTATGGAACAAATCTTAACGTACTCTTAGGATTAAAGAAATTTAGGTGAAATAGATTAGTGAAGTAAAAGTGTGAGAAATACATTTAAAGTTGATAGTTTAAGGTTAATCCGAGGACTTCTTAATAAGAATGTGATTTAACAAAATGTTCTTAGGTATTTACCTTATGAATCAATAATATCATGTTCTAATAGACAGAATGTTTGTAGGATATTAGTCAAATCTAACACTTAAACTTGTAAAGAAAAGACAATGGCGAAACCATGTGTTCCGTATTCTGTTATAAAGGACCCATATCTGAGATACATTGCATGGTTGGCGATTATTATACACTGGATTCCAATACTATAATTCTTCAATATTTTTATGAATTAAATGCTATAATTTCAATCCTGTACAATGACGGGAAGTGTTTTTATATAAATTCAAACACCACACGAAAAACCTTGAATTTCGACTGTTTCAAAATTAGTGCTTTTGATGATACATTGTTCCACTTTCACCGCAATTACTTTTAACAAAATACACAGATTTCAGTGAAATAAAATGAATCAAAAATTCATCTTAGAAGAAATTAATGAAGATTACTTAATGACAGATATGCTGTGGACCTGAAATATATAGTTGAGATGTTAATGCCTGTTAATAGAGAAATTCAGTCATTTTTCGGAGACGAGATGCATAAATTCGTGTACGGTTTTGTGTATTTACTTTTGTTGTGCCATCGGGGCTCACTTATAGTAAGTACGGGCTTAGGAATGATGAGACATCCTAATTAGATCTACAAATGTTTTCATCTAGTCTTAGGTTAGATCTCTTTCTTTTCTATCAGGTCTGTCTCACCAATTCTTGTTATCTTCAACTCTGTTAGAGTATTAGAGCCAGGAGTATTTATCTTATGTTCGTTTATTTCTTTTTTATGTAAGGCGATGATAACTGACAGGTTTTTTTTTGCCTTTAATCAACAAGTAAAAGGTTTTGATCCTGCAATTGATTTCTTATATTTTGTTTTCTTGTCAGGCAAAAAGAATGACAACTATTGGAAAAGTAATAACAGCAAAAATCTTGCCACATTGCTCAGAAATTCATCGTTTTTTAACGTAAAACAATTTTACAAGAGGAAATGAAGTGATTAACTTATTAATATTCAGATCCCGGGGTGTTCGAAACACGATATCTCCTGAGTATATCCATTCCGTAAAACAAGGACTAAATAAGAAAGGATTTTTTGAAAATTCGACCCTAAAAGGTTGAAATGGATATAACCAATTGGGGTCTTTTCAAGGTTTTATCAAAGAGCTTTATTTGCAACTGAACAGACGCTGTAGCCCTCCATTCTAACACGTCTAATAACGAATCTCATTAATTAAAAGAAATATTGTACGCTATGACTAGTTTTCGAAATCCTTTAAAATGATGTAAAAACCCCATCTTTGTAAAGTGCCGTTTCGCAACCCCACATTTGAAAAAAAGAACATTTTATTTAAATTGTTGAATAGAAAACACCAGTGATTCAAAAACTAAGTCGTAAAAAAAAAATTCTATTACGTATTTTCACTGAAATAAGACTAACTTTTAGAATCATATTTTGGCGGTTATATCGTTGTATGTCAACGACAAAGGAAGACTGCAAGGGTACACTTTGTATTATAATGATGAATAATTGTAAGTTTGGCCGCCATGAACCGGAGCTCAGTTTGCACAAAATATATTTAAAAGCTATCGTCTGATTCAGTCTATATATATATATATTAATTGGTAGATCCGCTGTTGATGTGAGACTGTTATATACAAATTACTAAACCTTACACAATATATATTATACAGGATTACAAGGATTGGAGCTAAAGAGAAACTTCCTAAATCAGTTTTAAACGTTAACTATTTATAATTTGCACATATTTAATTATTCACGACAATTAATTATAACCAACTGTTAATTACAGTAGTGTTACCCCAGATTAAGTTTATATCCTATCCTCGACGTATGGAAGCAAAATGAAATTAAACCATTAATAAATTATTAGAATTACAACAGAGGCTGCAAGCTGTGCAATACAGTTGGGTAATTAACTGAACATTACGATCTGTGGTTACAATTCTGCACTGCGTTCTGTCGTTTATTATGTGGCACGTTCTTTAAAAATCGGCGGAGAAACTTTCAGATTTTCGAATATAAGTTACTATATACTTTTGGAATTATAAAAAATATTTTGTTAATCGGAATATTTGGTGAAAAATAATCATTTTGTAATGTTATAGTTTAGAGCTACTTTTGATGATGTATATGTGCTAAGGGAGTCGGAGAGGCGTAAAAATATTGTTTAAGAATTACTAGATTTAACCGATTATTTTTCAATAAATTCTCTTGTTTAGAACTATATGTAATACTTAGTATAAAAATGTTCTCTATTAGAATTCAAACATTAAACAAGCTGCGACACCTCTCATAAGTACTTCTTCATTGTGTTGTAATATATTTAAAAAAGTAATTATTTTGATATGTTTTGGTAGCTCAGTCGTTGGGCATCACTACTCCCATTCAGGGCACTAGGTTTACTCTGTGTACTTTGCTTCTTTCTGACCTGTGGTACAGTGGAAGGATGGTCCTCTCTCTCTCTCTCTCTCTCTCTCTCTCTCTCTCTCTCTCTCTCTCTCTCTCTCTCTCTCTCTCTCTCTCTCTCTCTCTCTCTCTCGCCGTGTCCAAAAATCTGCCAAAGTAGCTTCGAGCTTTAAAAAACTGACAATCCTATGTACCATGAGGATGAAGCCGATGAACACCCAGACAACCCAGGTTATAGTTTTGGACGCTATTTAAATGTAAGTAAATTTATATTACTTTTTGTAAATTTTCTGAATTTTACGAAAATCAACTCTTCAATCTCAGATGTTATATATTTAAATACCCCTTGAAAACATCTTAACCAAATACATATGTCAACTCATTTGTATGTAAAACTAGCAAATGATACACAGGGATTTAAACATATTGTGCTATGTTTAAAGTTAAAAAAAAAGTTTTTGTAATATATAAAATAAAACACGATAAAAAAAAAAAAAACTAATGTGCGCCGAACAAGAAAATGAGTCCATCTACAAACTGGGGTTTTTTCTTTATTTGTTGTTGTGAAATCTGCCATAGAGTTAACATCGAGTTTATGGCGGTCAGCTGCCCTTAAAACGGTTATTAAACCAATATTTTAAAGAGTAGTCAGTATGTTTTACTTAGATTCTCAAGAGTTACTTTTTGTTATATTTTGTTGTTATTGTTTTAGCCGAATTTCAGTAAGATGTTCATCTTTGATCCTGTTTATCGTTCTCTCTGTTTTGAGCTATTATACATTAGAAAAATCTTCCGCAGATTAAACCAGAATATCTTTATTTACTAAAAATGATAAAAATAATTCGTTAGATTATTCTCATTGTTCAGACAGAGGAAATTTTACCATTAAAATGTTTATACATTTACATAAATCTCTATGTATTTTTTTTTTGAATAATAATTCTTTCATTATACCACATATTCTTAAGATTTAAAAAGTACACCTAAAGTAGACGTGGGGATTCTCAAAAGGCCGCCTGTTTTACCAACAGGTCTCTGAAAGGGCTTATGTATATAGTTACCAAAAACCTTGATAATTAAATATACTTATGATAACACTTTACTTTTTAAATTGATTTATGTTTATATTTACATGTCCCACTATATATAAATAATATAATATAATTGCTTCGTTTAAGGAAAGATTTTACTTTTATTTTCATTAAACATTGACTCTAAATTAATTTTTAAATCTGTTTAGTCTTAAAAGATCTTCTTTCCCGTTTATCTCCTATTTTTTAAATATTTTAAAACCTATTGGCCATGAGTTTTTTTTTCAGTTCATGACCCAAAAATTAGATTATTGAATTATTGCAGATTTCCTGCAATTGTTTAAACGTTAAGTTTCCGGTATCAATTGCAAATTGCAAGTAGACGATTCTAATATTGTATATCTTGACAATACCTGAAATAACTATATAGTTAGTGCAATGATAAATTGTTGATTTTATTTTGTATAATTAAAGGATTCTCCTATGCTTAAATATGTAAATAAAGTTGTTGTTTTAGGTAACTCTAACTGCGTTTGTTCTAAAAACATCCCTTCTCCGTAGGTTACAATCAAACAATTATAGGCTAACTCAAAATAAATAAATATCTAAATTTTAAGCTATTTCGTGGATTTTGGTCTTAACATGTTCCCAATTTTATTTTTAATAAAACTTTTTTTTTTAATCTTGACAAATGATCCCTATTAGTTTATCCCATCACATAGGTATGTTTATTATCAACCTATTAATTATAGTTTGCATTAAGAAACTAAGCTCTTTATATTTTAAATATAAAACAATTGTTTTCATGATACAATATTTTCCAATATTAAATCCTAGCTTACATAACAAATTTGACTGAAATTGTACTATAATTCTGGCTACTAGGAAAATTACTAGTGATTTTTCGTTATTAATATTTGTTGTAAACAAGTAAACAAAGTTCTCCATCATTTTTACAAAAGATCGCTATATTTTCGTCCAATGAATTTATTACTTTTTATTTTGTAATCCAACCTGAACTCCGAACAATTACAATTTTGTCTTGAATGCAATGTTTACGTTTTACTACAAAGTTGTCTTGAATCGATTGTAAAAATTAAAACACTGTTAATTCAAAGTCCAATCATGAAACATCAACAGTACGGTATGTTTGAAAAGTTGAACCGGCGGTGTAATCTATTTGTAGACCTCGAACGCAAATTTTATATATTGTTTAGAAATTAATTAAACACATTGAAAACAGTTATATTTTATATTTATGTCAATAAAAAAAAATCAATTAACCTCGTGTATATTCGCGTACATGTGTCCTAAATAACATAAATAAACATCAAGACATACCTAAAAGGAAAGATAAAAAGGGAGATATCTACCCCAAGACTACATGAAATAATAAATCAAATAAATGTTTTTTTTAACATACCACGTTTTTAAAACGGACTCAAAAGTATAAAATAATTTTTCATGACCCTTCTACAATTTTGAGGAAGGATTGTTAGTGGCTATGGATATATTTGGAATACTTGGAAAGAAAAACGCGGGGCGTAGGCAGTAATTAATAAAAGTAGACAATCTGGATGAATTCGCTGCTAATTTCAGTGAATCGGAAATGAGATTCACAGTAAATTAATTTATTTACTCTTCCTTAACTATCATACCCTAGATTGCCTGAGCCCCAAGTTTTTCTCTCCAAGTATTCCAAATATATCCGTAGCCACTAACAATCCTCCTTCAAAATTGTAGAGGGAACACAACAATTATTTTTTAAACACATGTAGATACTGAATATTGTATTGTCATCCAATTCTCACCTATATTCAAAATTTCAGGTCTCTAGCTTATCGAGAAGTTAGTTTAAACTCGATTGAAAAATTCCACCCGGACAGACAGACAGACAGATATGACGGAAACCGAACTAATAAAAACGTGGTAAAAAGGAGTGCATCCAGCTATGGTCCCTCAGGATATGATACTTGTGAAGTACTGAATATATTAATTATTTTAAGGAACTTGCTTATAAGGACCTAACAAAAATAATAAGTCGTAGGTGCTACCTAAAGAGCTACTTATATTTTTTACAACGTTCACGCAAATTTGTACATTGATATTTTAAATTTAAATTAAAAACCCAAAATATATGTTTAATCATTTACCTAAACCGAGATCACGATTGGTTGGTTTATAAATTAGTTTTCGTTCGGGATAAACGTATAACACAAGAGAAGCAAGCTTAGGCTATTCTTCTTATCTCTTCTTAAAGTAGTATTTATACAATTTTGGAAAGATAGCTAAGAATAGTATTTTTGTTTTTGTAATAGATTTGTGAGAAAGATAGCACAATATTTCTACAGAATTTATATTTGTATATTTTAGGACACTAAAAATATAAATATATTTTAAAACCTCACCATTTAAAATGATTTAAGCTGTTATAAAACAACTTGATTTACTGTGTTCTTTTTTTTTTTAAATTCGCACATATAAATAAGTTGTGAAATGTAAAGAGGAACCTCCAGCTGTAACACATGTTGTTTGGTGAAACTCCAATAGCAGATTTTAATTTGGAATATTCAATTGATAACAATAAATAACAGACTTAACAATACAATGCAGACATTTACATCACCAATGCACATCCAATTAGTTTGGAGTTTTCATTAGTACAGTGCAATACCGTAAGGTCTATTGAAATCAGATAAACTAGGATAAACTCATTGCCCTTTAATGTGGTGCATATTATTATGTAATAAACAATAGAAACACAAGACTTTTTAAATAAAACTATATTAGTTTTGTGTAACATTTGATATAAATGTAATAATAAACTAACAAATCAACAACTAAAATATGGTAAATACTAACTCATATGTGAAAATTCACAAATCCTCATATTGTGTGACAGCTGTTTTGAAATTAAGGGAACTTAAGATCTAAAATTTAAAAAAACAACTTAAGTCCCAGCATCTATATACTAAGATAGTGGGTAATGGAAATTTAAGTCCCGTCGCTGTAATTCTAAATTTCGTAACTAGAATTCACTTAGAATCGTAACTCCTCTACAACCCACGATGCCGAATCAACATCGTAACATTTCATTTTGAACTTCCAAGGGGCGGTACTCAGTTGACTAACCGGTGGGATAGAGCGGGATATTAGTTAGAAATGAAGATTAGTAATATACCCCAACTAGCTAATTCATTAAACTGATTGTACGCCAATGAATTGTATAGTTATTTGTGGATGTATTTGTGTCTCTACCTCGAGCTTAGTATCGGTTTTGCACTTTAGTGTAAATTCAAAAGAAATATCGTAAAACTTGAAATAAAAAAAGTTCAGTTTTATAAGACCTTTTTTTTCGTTGCATATCTTGTCAGTTGAAAATGTTCACTAATGAATATTAGAATTTTTCATAAATCGAAGTTCCGATATTTAGTGTAATTTTTTGGAAAATATGCCGATAAAGCACACCATTTTACAGCTTAGTTGCAGATGGTTGCAAAATCCACCTTTTCAAATATTTTAGTAAGTTCTTTTGAAGTGGCGAAGAAAAGAAAACTTTATACCAAAAAGTTTTGTAAAGAACTTTACAATAAAATTTTACATTAAAAATTATCTCCAATGGACATGATGCAAACCTTTACACTATGTTTCTTTCTAGTGCCACAATATTTTATGCCACAATAGATTTGATACGGGTGGTCTGTAACACGCTCGTGTTTGGTTGTTATTATAAAGGTATTTTGTCAGTAAAGAAACTCAAGTAAAATCTAGCTCATTTTCCACATTTAACTTAAACTAAATGTTTTAATATATACGGTTTTTAGATATATAGCCATTGTTTCTTATTTTTGGTCAAATCTGTGTACTACTGGATGGAGTACGATATTTAAAAATGAAACTGCAATAACAAAAATAAACGTTATTTGAGAATTAATAAAATAATTGTGTAAGAGTTCCTATGGTTTCAATTACAATGAATCCCCGGGCAGGTGGTTTTGTTTGGAACTTGATGGCATGCATAATATAACGATTAACATAGAGTGGAAATCCAGACACATGAAAACAGAGTAAAATGAATTAAATTTTAATAAGTTAAATGGAATACAGCCTACTTGTTTTTGATTTGTACAAAAGGTTTTTAAATATTGTTGTTTCCATAATTACCTATTTTTACTTATACGTATCATTTATAAATGAATAAATATCGTATGAAATTAATACAAGGACATATTTATTTTGAAAAAATAAATAAATAAAATACTGATAATATATAAAATATTCTAATTTAATATAATTTGGGTGTTTACTTGAGAAATGTTGACTAGGAAAAATTGTGTTAATAAATGTAGTAAATAAAGTCCATATACGCCCATTGTCCCATCTGTAAATCAAAGAAAAAAGATTTCCAAAGGTTTTAATATTAACAGATATTCTGTATTAAACCACTTTAAAAACAAATCATCTTATACAATCAAAATGATCTGTCTGACTTATAGACGTTGAGTCCAAACCTTTAGTCCTCGAAATATAAAATTCGCAGAGCATTTCCTTACATGTCGTAATTCCTCAAGTAGGATTTTGGTAAATTTGACCCTGAGAGATGAAAATGAGTATAATATTTGTTCACGAAGTATTTATAGACATGGTTTTGCTGACTTAGATTACTCATAAAATTGCATTAAATAAATAATTCACAACATAAGCTGTATATTATATATGGATCTAGAAACATGAAAAAATAATTTATCGAAATATTCATAAAAAAAGATATAAGGTGACCATTGAAATGTCCATATTTACATTTATTATCTATGGTATATAAGAAATGATGATCTTCATAGGAACGTAAGGATATGAAGCCATATAAGTAATTGAAGTCAAATATAATGAAGTGAAATACATAAAAATGTTTCAAATTCACGAATCTGCAGATTTAAGTAGAATTACTGTGGTATTGCGACAGCTGATAGAGAACCAAAACTTGACACTTACTTCTTTTATTATAAGTGAAAGGGATGTGCGTTGCCTTATTTTTGGAATTAGATATGGATTCTTATTCCAAATATAATCGTATTCAATTGCAAGAGAAATGAATAGATAATTATGAAATTAATTTAATAATAAATAATATAAAATATATAAGAGAAATATTCATATTTGTTACGATATAGTCATGATGCTAAAGATTAAACATCGAACTGTGATTAGTTGATGCCTGTATATAGTGTGAAAAGTTTGCTCCTGTAAAATGCCAACAAGTGCGTCACACAACAAGGCCTTGTCCAAACAATTGATGTGTACTTGATAAATATTTGATTATACTTTGGAATAAAATTGGTGATAGAATTTAACGGTTGTATTTTTTATATTATCATTATAATAATGGTTTTGAATCTCCCTAATAGATAAAATTTGGGTTTAATATGTATGTTTTCTCTCTGAATTTGAGTAGTTGTGTGTGAATGTTTTAATTAAGATGCATATTTCATATTAAAATTGTAAACACCATAAACGTAGTACGTGATATCATGTATACACTTCCGGTTCTTAAATCGACATGACGAAAATTGTAGACAAAGATATTGAAGGGATGGCATTTTTTTACCATCCGGTATACGTTTTGCCAGCTATTTAACTAGTGTACACAGTAAATTCACCTGAAAACATTGTTTACTTATTGTTCTTAAATCGATATGACGAAAATTGTAGACAAAGATATTGAAGGGATGGCATTTTTTTCCCATCCGGTATTCGTTTTGCCAGCTATTCAGCTAGTGTACACAGTAAATTCACCTGAAAAATTTTTTTACTTATTGTTCTTAAATCGATATGACGAAAATTGTAGACAAAGATATTGGAAGGATGGCATTTTTTCCCCATCCGGTATTCGTTTTGCCAGCTTTTTAGCTAGTTTACACAGTAAATTCATCTGAAAACATCGTTTACTTATTGTTCTTAAATCGATATGACGAAAATTGTAGACATAGATATTGGAAGGATGGCATTTTTTTCCCATCCGGTATTCGTTTTGCCAGCTATTCAGCTAGTGTACACAGTAATTTCACCTAAAAACATTGTTTACTTATTGTTCTTAAATCGATATGACGAAAATTGTAGACAAACATATTGAATGGATGTTACTTTTTGTCGTCCGTTATTCTTTTTAGCAGCTTTTGAGTTAGTTACATAATAATATCACCTAAATTATTGTTTACCGATTGTTAAACAAGAGTCAAGTACAGTCAGTTTACAATATAGGAGCACAGCTCACTTTAAAGTTTGTCATAGTTTATAATGATCATATATATAGAAACTCAAGAGTAATTGAAATATCAACTTTCCGGCAGTCATGTTATTGCACAAATACTTCAAACTAGACGCAAAGTTATAGTTAAAACGAATTGAAACTTATATAATTGTTATTTTTAAAGTGTTTTATTTCCTCGATACAGAACTAAGTTTTCTTTAATAGAAAAATATTAGATATTCTTTAATATTAGCGTAAAATTAATAATAACGAATAATTGAAAAAAAGAGCAAGGAAAGGTGTTTGTTTTTATGGAACGAGCATAAATTTTAATACTCACATTACCTACGAAGTACAGGTTAAGTTTGGTAATCGCAAAAAGTCTACCTTCGTTTTTTACTTATCGTCACGTTTCATCCCTAAGGAAACAAAAAAGGGATTTTCGCCGTGACATTCGTTCGTGAAGCCGTCGTTGTTGTCGTCTGAACTTAAGCATGATAGCGGCTATAAAACATCAAAAATAGTGGCTATAGTGTAGATAGTGGCTATAAAACATAAACAATGGTGGATATAGTGGAGATAGCGGCTATAAAACATAAAAAATAGTGGCTATAGTGTAGATAGTGGCTATAAAACATAAACAATGGTGGATATAGTGGAGATAGCGGCTATAAAACATAAAAAATGGTGGATATAGTGTAGATAGTGGCTATAAAACATAAACAATGGTGGATATAGTGGAGATAGCGGCTATAAAACATCAAAAATAGTGGCTATAGTGTAGATAGTGACTATAAAACATAAAAAAATAGTGGCTACAGTGTAGATAGTGGCTATAAAACATAAACAATGGTGGATATAGTGGAGATAGCGGCTATAAAACATCAAAAATAGTGGCTATAGTGTAGATAGTGGCTATAAAACATCAAAAATAGTGGCTATAGTGTAGATAGCGGCTATAAAACATTAAAAAATAGTGGCTACAGTGTAGATAGTGGCTATAAAACATAAACAATGGTGGATATAGTGGAGATAGTGGCTATAAAACAAAAAATAGTGGCTATAGTGTAGATAGTGGCTATGAAATTTTAAAAAATAGTGGCTATAGTGTAGATAGTGGATATAAAACATAAACAATAGTAGCTATAGTGTAAATAGTGGCTATAAAACATAAAAAAACAGTGGCTACAGTGTAGATAGTGACTATAGAGAAGATAGTGGCTATAAAAAATAAGCAATAGTGGCTATAAAAAATAAGCAATAGTGGCTATATTGTAGATAGTGGCTATAAAACTTAAACAAGAATTTAAAATTTATAAGAGATGACTAATTATAAGAGATGACCGTTACAAAAAAATAGAAGAAATAAAATATTTTCCTCTTTTAATGAAAAAAAAAAAAAAAATAATAATAATAATAAAAATTTGCAGGCAAAGGATAAATGAGTTATAAAATAAATGTAATTTATTTGTAAAGGTGTTATTTCCCTTTGTAATAAAAATGATTAGTTTTTATGAGTATACAGTCAACTTTGTGTAGTCATGTGTTGCCTTGCATTACACTGAGAACAATATGTAGTGTTTCCGATTAATCTAATTTGATTTTGACAAGAACAAAATTAAGGTATCGACTAACAAAAAATTACACATACGTGGAACATTATTAACAATAAAAAAGTTAAATTCAAATATAATTATTAAAAAAAGTCTTGTTATTAAAGGCTTTTAACACAAAACATTGAACCAACTGTAATGAGTTACAATTGTTGAAACTTCAGTAACGAAATAAATTAAAACACTACTTTCCATACAAAAATCACTTTATTTGTTCAAATACAAGACAACGTTTCAACGACTAAGTCATCATCCTCAGCTGCAACATTCACACAGACAATAATGTAGTCATTGAAACGTCGTCTTTAATTTGTGAATAAAGAGATTGTTGGTTGGAAAGTTGTGTTTTAATTCATTTGGTTATAAAACATTTACCAATTGCCTCTTAATAAAAAATAAAAATAAATAAAAAAACACCAAATAAAAACCTGAACTTTGTTCTTCTGAAACATATGAGTGTCTAGTTAAATAGGGTTTTTCGTGTGCCGAGACTGAGATGAGGTGTGGATGCTGGAGGCGGGATTAAACCTGGAATATTGCAACAGACAGCGATGAAGAGAAGGGAAAGGTCTTTGTGTAAATTAGAGTATCAAGAATTGTTGTTTGTTTTCGCAGATTATTATACACTTTTTTAAAAGAAAAGTAAACATCTTTCTATAAGCAATCTAACAGTGTTGGAAAGTTTATCAAAATTAATTAAATTTGTTACTATCTAAAGGGATAAATATGTTTTATTTAGAGATACTTGTTTTCAGTTTACATATTTATTTTTACGTTGTCACATACAATTATTGTTAGCTTATCTAATCTGTTACAGAGTGTTAAGAACTAATATACTATATAAATAAAAAATATAGCACAAACGTACAATAATTACACGGATAATTGTAATATATAAGAAATAAAGTTGATTCCATTGATTTGTTTGTTATTGTATACCGTATTACGTTTATCTAGAACAAAGGTAAATTTTGCTGCAAGCTTTCCTTTTGTCGACGTTTGGTTTATCGAAACCCGAAACAGAATATTACAAAACCACAGGAAATGTATTACTTAACTGCCATATGATAGATAGTTAAAGTTTGGTTAATCGTTATTCTAAAATAAACATTTTTACAAAATACCTTATATTTTTGTAATGTTTATTTTGGAATAACGATTAACCAAACTTTATCTTATAAACCAACAATATTATATAATATTATTTAGACGAAGTTACTGCTAAATATTTGGATATGGCCCCTGGATACAAAGCTCAAGTGGAAGGACCATGTGAAAAGGAAAAAGGAAGAGCTGAACATCAAGTATCGAAATCTGTATTGGCTGCTCGGACGTAACTCCGGACTGTCGATTGAGAACAAAATCTTACTTTGAATATTGAAGCAATATTGAAACCAGTTTAGACGTATGACATTCAATTAAAGGCTTTACAAAGAAAACTAATTGCTCAGATGATCCAAACTTCAGAAAAAACTACTGCGGAGAGTATTCATCGCCATGTAAGGAATAAAGATCTACATCGTGATTTGCGAATAGGTCTGGTAACGAAAGATTAAGAGGTATGCATCCGTACATGTCAAACGATACGGAAGTATGTAAATCCTGAGATACAAAACGTACTGGATGTGGGCAGTGACATCCATCGCCTTAGCAGAAACAAGCCTCATGATCTGATGGCTTAACCAGGCCTGTTTTTTTTTTTTTTTTTTTTTTTAAATCTCAACCGCGAACTTATAAGAAAAGTAAATCATTTGTCGGTCCTGTGGACTGGTTATGATAACCGGAGGTGTTTTTAGTGGGTAAAAATCCCACACTACCTATGTGTGAAATAGTGTTTTTCAAAAACAGATTTAGGCACAGAAAATATAAATAGTTATACCATTAAAAAAAATTATTACGTTGGTTTAAAAATGATAATTGAAAATGTTATATTTTCGTTTATAGTACAAGCATTTGGGGGGGGGGGGAATTTATGAATAAACCGAAAAAAAGTATTATATTTATCTTATAATGCTTGATACTAAGAAAATTCTCGCTCCTTTTCTACATTTAGAACGACTTCATTAAAAAAGTGTTGTTGGGAAATTTCCATACAAACAGGGATGTTTTTCCCTACTCCTCAAATTTGTTTGGAAAGAAGGAATAAAAATATTTTAAATGGTAACCCCTACCGAGTGAGACATTGTTTTAAAGTGAATATCAAGTTTAGAAAAATAGCTCAATCAGAGGTTAATAAGATACTCCGGTCTACAATGGCAACATATATAAATTTAAAGTAGTGTACGAAAACTATTTTGTATTTTAGATTGAAAGAAGTTTGTTTACAAAGGAGATCTAAATTCGATAATAGTAAACACTGTAATGATTTGCAGTGCAATTATGTTAGATAACTACTCGTACATTTCAAATTTAATCAGCTGTCATTATACAAAGGGACAACGGTTTTTCTACAGTATGTTTTACTTTTTGAATGATGTAACACTCGATAGAAGTTACTACCTAAATCAACAAACCATATGTGGGTGGGGGAGTTACGCTTTATGTCACAAGCGAGTTTCTTTAGACCACATGGTATGTGGGTAATTGTTTTGGAAATATACAAAAATTAATTGTTACACTTCACATAACTAATAGATTTACCTATTAGAAAAGTACGACAAAAAATATATTTTTCGATTTATAATTCAATTACTTTTCAACACTAAGAAACCTTTATTAATCTTAGATAAAAAGTGGATCTCATACTTACTTTATAAACCTAAACTTAAGACATTTAAAACATAAAAGTAATAAAACATTATCATAAAGCGACTGATGCAAACAACTTTATTTTAAGGGGTTATTGAACTGCTCTAAAGTTTAATTTGGAATCAAATTGTATCGTATTAATACGGGAATGGCTTCCACAGAACAAAGCCCCAAGCAAATATCCCACACTTATTTGACAAGCCTAATATTCGACGAGCACAATTTCAATTCCTTGAGGCAAAAACCTGATTGAAATCCGTTCACACTTCAATGATCATCTGCACACACATTCATTCCTTCTATGTCTATGATTAAAAAAATACTTAATTAAGTTGAGTGTCTTATTTATTATTCAACAGCATACAAAGTTACTTATATAACTCCTCTAAATAAAAGTATTTTTATCAAGGAACAAAATTCTGTGTAATAATAATAGATCAATACGTTTCCGGTTATGAATGATAATAATAATGATGTATATTATTAGAACGTTGAAATATGTTTATAACTGTAAAATGTTCTTATAAAACATATAGATAGTCACAACAATTTTCCTGCAGTTATATTAAACTATACCGGAGGGGGGCACAGTAAACAAACTTTCGTGTTTCCTTATATTTTACTTTTTAAACTGCACGGATCATTACTTTTTTTTTTTAAGGGGAGATTTTTATTTCATTTTAACATGTAAACTTTGGTGAAAGAAAGCTCTAAAATGTATTTTCGATTATCATGTTACCATTTAACTATAATTCTACACTAATGACTATTGCTACAAACTTTGACAGGTTGAAAGTATACATTATCTCAAAAATAATGATAGGGTTATTTCACTCCCATTCCTCAAAGGAGCACTAATCTGAAGCAAACAATTTGAGAATTTAAAGATAAGTAATACTGTACATATATTAATAGTACTCGTTGCTTGCTACTTTATTTTAAAAATTATAGTGTACTCTATTGATAAGAAAGATTCAAAGGAAGAAATAAAACTTCTTTAAGTGAAAATGAATTCAACACAGCCTTACGATTTTTGATTAGTTGGCCCAGTATTATTCGAGGAAAACTTACATATTCCTCTACAAGCAAAATAACAAACTTGTACAACCAAGAATATTTGCTATGTTAATTGTTTTCTACTATTTATGCACTTAACACTACAAACGAAATACATAAAGTGGTTTGTAAAATACATCCCCGTTTTACTAACAATTGGTTTCAAGGACATTTAGTAAAATACTTTGAGTAGCTTGAATCCAATGATAAATACTAAAATTATACATTTTGTCCTCGGTTGTCCTAATTGTTATCGAAGCTTTCAACGAGGTCTTTTGGTAGTTTTCTCTTGAGTCTGCGTATCCTTCTTGGTTCCAAAATTAGGTCCTGCACCAGGGTATTAGGACGAACCAACATTCCGGTAAGGTGTTTTTTTTCCTCGGCTACAATCAGGACTTGAATTTCCTGATGTAGTGCTTTATTAGTCATAAACCTTGGATCGGTTGAAAACGTTGAATATTTCAATATTTGAATTGGCCCCTGAACTTCAAACGAGTATATCGTAAGTCCACAAGGGTTACAGTATAGACTTGTACTAGAGTACTTTTCTATCTATGGAGAGTTTAGATCTACGCCTTATCACTAGTACAACTTTTTGAAATTAAGACTTCCTTTTGGTAATTATATCCTTTTAAAAGCATGGGGTTGTCCACGCGGATTGTACATTGGATCTACACCATGATAGTGAGACCGATCGTCACATATGGGGCAGTGGTATGGTCAAAATTGAACCAAGCGGTTATATTCAAAACTTAAGATTTTATCTAACATTGTAGGTTCAGTTTTTTATTTCATTCAAAAGAACCAATGTCAAATTCTGACTCGGCTGTATAAGATCGTAAAAATTAAAAGGTTTCTTCAAAATTTAATTAATTCTATAATGAAATCAAGTTTTAAATTTTTGAATCAAACCATGCGTTTTACTTTAACAGACAAAAGTGGTACTTACAAAATTCCAAAAATAGATTAAATATCTGTTGAGGCTTATCACTTCACGATCGATCAAAAGCGTTGTATCTAAATTTCCCCAAAATTACAAATTGCACTTACTATATAATTGGAACTTCAAAGAATAATTACAGAGTAAAAAAAATCAGATTGTATTGGCAAACAAATATGTTGAAGCCATTGAGATTAGCTGAGATTGAGCAAAAGTCTACGCATTCACGTTGAACAATGATGTAAATATAACTTCAAAATATACTAAATATGTTTATAAATGATTAGATAATAACACCTCTGTTTGAACAGTTCCAAGGCTACAATCATAAAAAAATGATTTGAATCGGTGTGTAATATTGTAAAGTTTTTTATGCTTGTTGTAGAAATAAATCTAACTATATATGTTTCACAACGTAAAAACAACATTTATAGTTTTTACGGATTAATATATTTTTCAATGCCGTAATGACGTCATTTAACCGTTTCGATATAAAAGTTATGTTTATTGAGAAATTACTTTAAATTTTAACTCCATTTAGTCTACTGGTTAGGATAATTACGTTTTGAATCTCATGATTGCCGCTCTAATCTCCATGATCAGCACATCACGCTCTCGTACTTGTTTCATGTCATGTTCATGTTTTGTGTTTTTAAAACAACCGGAGTGAACATTGTTGTTTTCATTTTTTGTTTAATTGTGCTCTGTCCAATATACATAACTGATGAAGGGCGATGCCCGAAACCGGTATTAAGAATAAAATGTAACATCTTTTTAATAAGAAAATAATCATACCAGCAGGTGGGGTAAAAATACATTCAAAACATAACTTTAAAATTACAAAAATAATAAAAAACCGACGATAGATTATAGATGTTGATGGGTGTCGTCATTGTACTTACCCGGCTCCGTCATACAATGTAAAATAGACGCAGAACCTCTAAATGTAAAAAAAGTTGCTCTCGTAGGAAATATTAATTTTTATTGTAGATCAAAGTGTTTTACCCAGTAAAAGGTAAACAGGTTTTTAAACATCCTAATTGTGTATGTCACTACCATTTACCATCCTCCCTAACAAGATTAGTAGAAGTGTATATATTAAACAATATCTACTCGCTTCGCTCGTACCAGTATCACGACCATGTTGGACCTCGAAGCTACGCATAAGCATCCACTTGGTTTACTCGTGTAGGTCACTCAGCCTTCCCGGATCCAGTAGTTCTATACTGTACTTTGAACAATATCATCGCTATTTATCATCGTTGATACGTGAGGTTAGTATCATTAGGTTTATATGCAGAATTATAATGCGAAAATTTATTCTAATTTAGTGTGTTATAAGTTGAATAGCACACGATATATAAACAATAAACCGTTTTCAATGACGGCCATTTTGAGCTTTTTAAATCGAATTTTCTAAATTTCAATAAAAATTTAATTATAATGTGACTTCAAGTACTATAAACTATAAAGTACTATAAACTTCAAGTACTATAAATAAATTACATTTTTTTTTTATAACTCATTTATCCTTTGCTTGCAAATTTTTTTAAATTATTTTATTTTATTTTTTTTTCATTAAAAGAGGAAAATATTTTATTTCTTCTATTTTTTGTAATGGTAACGTATTTGACATTAAATATTTTTAACATTCGCCATTTTGTAAATGTTAGACGTCGTCTACATACGATAATGTGTATGAGCACATCCAGTTCCCGTTGCTGAAATTCCAATCTTGGAAACTGGAATTCTTTCCAATCCTAGTCCAATACTTGGCTCGTGATGCTGTATAAACGCTGTAACTCTGAAATTCCACAGGTACTAAAATCTGGAACATTCCACATACACCAATAGTTAGTCATTAAATAAACTGGGGGTCTCAAGTATTAACGAAAGGAAGACAAATTATATTAAATGATATAAGAAGGAAAAGTGATCATGTCTGCATATTTTTAGAATGTAATGATCTTGTAAACTATAAAACAGACACTATACAAATAAAATAAAAAGTAAAAATGATTACAGATATATGTATAAGACGATGTATTATAACTAGAATTTTTAATTTTTCCTATATAATTATATTATCTTTGAAAACAATTCATTACGGTAGGGGAAAGTTATCACGTACCTAGACACCCTTGCGTTGAGATGATAATATAATGCAAAGTTAAGCGGGATGTAACACAACTGCCCTTAATGTCATTAGTGTCTCTTCCTTTCCTTAGTAAGTGAATTAAAACTTCTCAACACCTTGGCAAGAAACAGGAGTTATACTTTCTTATATAAACTCAATGATAAACACACGTGTTTATAGATTGTGTGTGTATGGTTTGTTTGGGTATCAAGCATATATTGTCGCAAGTAATTACGGTTAAATAAATGTAATAATTTATAATATTTATACAAGGTAAAAGTTATTTATTTAAAGCTTATATTTTAATATAGATGTCCCACTTCAGTTACTAGAATTTTTAAGCACGTTAAAAGTGTTTCATTTCAAATATTTTTAAAAAAATAAAGATGCCCCACTTCAATTAGTATATTATATAAGCAAGATAAATGTGTGTTATATTAATTCTTGTATTTAAAAAAAGATGTCATACTTCAATTACTACAATGTTTAAGTAAGTTAAAGGTTATTTATTTTAATTAATGTACGTATTTAAAATAAGATGTCCCACTTCAATTACGATAATATTTCTTTAAGCAAGTTAAAAGTGATTTTTTTTATTACTAAATTACTTACGTCTTAGCAATCTTGTGTTTAGTATTTATTAATATTTCATAACAGCTGTTTCGGTATAACATGTACCATCATCAGATGAAACAACACGTTTACACAACACACTGATACACATTTCACAAAAATAAATAAACATAAAATGTTTGGTACTGCAGTACAAGTCGAAAATAATATAAAATAAAGTTGAGATATTATAGCCACATCTTTCTAACGTGGTGGTCAACTGTTCACTCAAATTTATGATTTATTTTAATTCTTGTGTTTAAATATAGTTTTCCCACTTCAAATAATACAATATTGAAGCAACTTAAAGGTGATTTATTTTAATTCTTGTAGGTATTTCAATAAAGGTGCCCCACTTCATTACAATAATATTTATTTAAGCAAGTTAAAAGTGATTTATTTTAATTCTTGTGTTTAAATTTACATTCCCCACTTCAATTAATACAATATTGAAGCAACTTAAAAGTGATTTATTTTAATTCTTGTAGGTATTTAAATAAAGATGCCCCACTTTAATAACAATCCTATTTTAAGCAAGTAAAAAGTAATTTACTTTAATTCTTGTACTTAAATAAGATATCTCACTTCAATTACTGTATTATTTAAGCAGGTTAAAAAGATTTAGTTTAATTCTTGTATTTAAATAAAGAAGGCCCACTTCAATTACTATAATATTGAAACAAGTTAAAAGTGATTTATTTTTAATTCTTGTATGTAAATAAAGAAGTAAATTCTGTGGCTTCTTGTGTCTCTTCAGTTCTATACTTTAATGGCCATTCTTCGTAACTACAAGGCGTAACCAAACATTTTAATAGTTCACTACATATTCATTAGTTATTGTCTTGTGATATATTATTGTCTACATTATAATGTTCACCGTAGAAATGCTTTATCTTTATTGCCTTTTCCGATTGTTATTGCTTCATGCAATGTTAAATTATGTGTTATTTGATAACTGTATTTCTGGTCGTGCCATTGAAAATCCCTACATAAGTAAATATTTAAAGACAATGCTTGAAGATTGATAAAACGACCAATGGAAATCACATTGAACTTAACTTTAATGTAACCAAACGTGATATATTTTTGTACAACATGAGACCAAAAAGTAGTTTCAATACATTTATATGCATTTATGAAGTTGTAAAGTCCTAAAAATGAATGTCTGTGAATGCTGTGTTTTTTTTTATACTTGTAATTTTGAATTTAAGGAAATTTTTTTAAAAATGACTGTTTATGACAATTCATAGATTTTGTTTAGGGAAATATTTTATATTCTAAGACAGCCTATCCGACATAATTTACTGAACAAATTGTATCTTATAATCTAATCGATAAGTATAATAGAAAGAAGTTTGAGAACATTGTGTAGAAGACAGCCAATGCCACTAGCTGTGTGGATTCTCACATTCAGATGCAGACACACCAATTTTCCCTGAGGGAGTTTAATTTAGTTACCTCATTTGTTTCTTGTCTATAAATGCAAAATTTAAAAGACATTTACTACCGAATTTAAATACAACATGAGGCTATCTTTATTTAATAAACTTTGTAAAATTTTCTTTAAAATATTACAAAAAAAATGTTGTTGATACAATTGGTTTCTTGTTATATTTCATAACTATGTAATTTAGGAAATAGATCATTCATTTTAATCTGGGAACCTCATATATATATATATATATATATATAAATTTTGATTAGTTTATGTGTCCATTTTAGGTGACAAATAGTTCCTTGAAATCGTTCATCTAATTACCATAGTTCGATAACCACCTGATAAATGTACCAACTTCTTATTGTTTATTTTATACAATTTTATGATTTCATTTACAGGAAATGACACATAACAATTTGTATTATCTAAATAAGCAAAAGCGAGGGTTTTCCCCTTATATTTCAAGATATCTTGTATTTTATAAGAAAAGGTGGAGAATTGTTTGATTTGACGGAATATTGTTACATATTGTTTGTGGTAGCCTAGCTGGATTATTATATTACTTGTTTTTAATTTCCGTCAAACAGCTTTTGGTTTTTTCGTCATTAATTGTTTGACGGGATAATATTATTTATTTTACTTCTGTACGTCTGTATGTGTGTTTTATATCATGACAGTGTGGCTTACATCTACAACTATCAGCAATTGATAATGTCTGAACAAAAAGTCGGACCAGCAATCATGAAAAAGTGACGAAAAAACAAGGATTGTTTAACTAAAATTCAAGGTATTATAATATTCTCACGGATTGAAGACATGTGAAAAAAATTCATACTCATTTCTTGAGTGCATTAATAATGAACTATCTTTAAAATAATTAAAAAAACATTATATTTAAAAATCAAAATTTCTATTGTTAACTGATAAACATTTTAGCTATTACTTTGTTTACACATATGGAGTTTATTTATTAACATCATATAGAAATATTTATATTTCTAAATTTGTAACATCTACAATATTATATGAAACGTTTTTTTTACATTTAAAAATATCGCAAAAATTTATTAAAAAGAAACAAACAAACCTTTCTTTTGTAAATAATGAGATGATTATCTAATTCCACAAAACAGCTTTAAAAAACCATACTTCCAACTTAAATGAACAAATACATCTTAACTCATCACCACATTTAAGTTGGAAGTATGGTTTTTTAAAGCTGTTTTGTGGAATTAAATAATCATCTCATTATTTACATTATCATGGAATTCCATCATGTACCGACTGTTGTAACATTAAATTAAACCTTTCTTTGTATATATAAGAAGTTACTACCGTATAAAAACAAAAATATTTTGAGGAATCATTTGTAAAATAATTAGATTTTTCTGTGCCATCTAATCTTAAAATTTTAGTCCATATGGACCTTTCAGTAAATATACCTTGATTATTTTTTTCATTTCCTAAATATACTGGCAAGTTAACAAAAAAAGCTGTCACTGACTTTTAGTTTTAAAATTGAAATCTTTACACTATGTAGTACTACATATTTTCGTAAATAATTAATATTTAATCAGATAATGGATAAGCCAACCAAATTACTGCGGTATTTGGTTTGCATATTATTAATAATAAAAATGTACTGGTTGCAACAACTTTTTATTTTCCCAAGCTGAAATATTAGTAGAATAATTGTTATTTAAAATATACTATACTCTTACAGCATTACAGTAATGGACATCAATAGATGTTATAATTAGCCAATATTACAGGTTAGTTTTAAAAGTTTTGATATTATGTTTTATAATTTTTTAGTAGGTTTCAAATATTTATTAATAATAAGAAATTACACTTTATACAAAAAGTGTATCTTCGTAGTAACTTAACCAATAGGTGACTCATTGTCGAGACAGCTGCAGCCCAGCGCAAGGCGGTGAGGAATTAACAGAGGCGGCCGCAGTTTTGCTTCCATCGGGTATACAGAGTGTAATGTAGAATGTTATCAGTAAGTCGTTGTAATCACGATGTATAACCATCAGTAAGTTGACGACCGCAAAACGATAGCATTAGAATTTCTTTTCCAAATTACTTGTCATACGAGTTTTAATATTGCAATGATGTAATGTTACCGCATCAAGAGATATATTTTAGTCGTTACGAGCATGCCAAAAAATAAAAAGATTGAAATCAAATTTCAGTGATGTTCTTGACGGATTAAAATTGTATTTATACTTGTCATTCAATAGGTTGAAGTGACAATGTTAGTCGGCGGATTTATTCTGACGGCGCGTGGAGGATTATCTTAATTGAATCAAGGAAAGGGGAGAGCATCGTGTGGAAATCTGTTTCCATGAAAATATATAAGTATAATTCAAGTAGTAATAGCTCTAACAGAAATGGAAATGTGAATTAATAATGTACTGAGATTTGTTATGTGGTTTTATTATACATTTATGCTTTGTTTATCGTTGTGAAAAAGTACTCTATTTGGGTTCAAAATACTTAAGAAAAGTCAACAATGATGGCATGATTTAAAACGTAAGAAACAGTTATACAACTGTAAGCAATGAAATATTTTACTTGAGGGGGGCGTTTAGTATGTACATGATTTGGTCATTAATATTTAAAATATATTTAGTATTATATAATTGATCACTAGAGTTGTCAATAATAATAATTATTATATATAATATATGAAACCCTTGTCGCTTTTAAAAAAAATCCAAATAATTTGAAATCCATCATGAAACCTAATTCAATAGGTTTCAATATCCGAACCTAACCTAATCTAACCTTACAGCAATTTTTTGAATATGAGGAGATCCGTTGTACGAGAGGTCATTTTTTAAGTATGAACCGTTTGCGCATAGCAACCGCGCAGGCTGTCACGTCAAGGTTACTCTTGCCCAGTCCCCAACTATGCAGTCAGTTGATTTCATGTCTCTGCCACTGTTGGTTCTATCGTAACACTGCTTTTGTTTGTCGCCATGTTAATCAATAAACCCGTCGATTGAGAATTGCGCTCGGTTATTCGGACCATAAATGCTGAGCGATATTGCGAAATACTAACCAAGCTTAGGCGCGCTATTCTAAGCTGCCAGCGGGGACTGCTGCAGCAATGACCAAGACGCAACTGGCCAACTTTCGATGGGAATTACTAGACCATCCCCCTTACAGCCCTGACCTGGCACCATCAGACTTTCATGTGTTTCCTAAACTCAAAGAATTTCTTGGTGGAAAGCGATTTGAAAATTATGACGTGTTGAAAGAAACTATTACTAACTGGTTAAATGCTTAGGCGGCAGAGTTCTATGATGAGGGGATCCAAAAGCTACTGCCAAGACCTAATAAATGCTTAGATATTTTTGGTGACTATGTAGAAAAGTAAAAATATGTTTATACTTAAGTTTTTGATACAATTTATGTTCATAAATAAATTTGCTGTTACTCCACTTAAAAACGGTTCTTATTTTTAAAAAATGACCCATAGTATGTATTCCTACAAAATTATAGAGAAATATATATTAATAAAAGAACATGACCGTGTTCAGTATTCAGTAATTTTTATTTAGAGCTTTAAATTTCTTGAAAATTCTATAATAATTTTTAAACCCTATATTACTAAAATATAGATATTGATTTGACAGACTTACGTTTTCTTAACTCCTTCTGCAGATATATCCAATATGTAGCTAGACACACACCGACAATAAACATTAGATAAAACACTTAGATGTTAGGGATCCTCATAACGAATAAATTTCAAACGATCTCTTGATTTGTTTGCCATTACAATAAATTCAATGCTTTCGGAGAAAGTAAAGCACAAAATGTAAAATCCTACAGAATAAATGTATAACGTAAATATTCCCCACTTACCTTAAAGACAGTAAGACTTAGTTAAACGTAATTATTGTTTAACTTGGATGTAATTATGGCGTCACAGCCAAGTAATGTAGTTGTTTAATAATCAAGAGGTGAGATCAGAGAACATGAGTTGGGGGGGGGGGGGGGTTACAACAGATTACAATCACCTTGGAAACTAAATATGTAAAGCAAAATTAAATACAATATTTTGTGAAATCTATAATAATTCTTTGAGTCTTAACATAATAACCTGCCTCGTAAAATGGCGAAACCATGGTTGCAGAAAAATCAGGGCTAGACTCAAAAAGTTTTAGAATTTACTAAATATTATGTTTATATTTTATTTAACTTTAACTTCTTCCCAAGTACCTTCTGTCAATAGTATAAACTGTATTACTCTTGTGAGATTACTATCTGCAGTGAATATTGTTTCTTGCTCTCCTCCTAAACCCATTTTGAGGCGATGGTAATTCAAATTCGTTAAAGAAAATAGTAGTATTAATTTATACTAGAAACTATATTAAATTGGTGCAAATTTCTCTTTTCGTTTTTGTGTACTCTCTTTTGAAGACTTAGAATTTAAAATAATTTTTTCACGCTATGATTTTGTTCTTTTTAATTTGGTGGTAATATCTTTTTAAATTTTCAGATACTCACGACTTAGACCTTGAAAGTTTTTTTTTTTTTTTTTTTTTTTTTCACGCTGTAAGATATTTTTAATTTTGTGTTACTTTCTTTTTTCATTTTTGGACATACCTTTTATTGACGACTTGGACCTTCAAATAGTTGTTTTTTCATTCCATAAGTTATTTTTTTATAATTGGTGTTTCTTTTTTCAGTTTTGGATATACCTTCCATTGAAGACTTGGACCTTCAAATAGTTTTTTTACGCTATAAGATATTTTTAATTTGGTGCTATTTTTAATTTTTTTGGATACTATTTTTTGACGCCTTGAACCTTCAAATAGTTATTTATTTTTTTATTTTTTGATACATCTTCTTTTGACGACTTTGACCCTCAAATAGTTTTTTCACGCTATAAAAAAAAAGAAAAAAAAAAAAAAAAAAAAAAAAAAATGGTGCTAATTTCCTTTTTCATATTTGGATATACTGTCTTTTGACAGCTTGAACTTTAAAATAGTGTGTTTCATGTTATAACGTATTTTTAATTTAGTGTTATTTTGTTTGTTTTTTCGATTTGTTCTTTTGACGACTTGGACCTTCTTATTAATATGTTTACCACCATATTTCATAATAAAAACTAGTATATTACCTAGAGATTATGAGAAAAGTTGTAGAAGTACAGTCCGTAATGTTTAAATACTAATTAATTTCAAGTTACAGTAAATATTTTTTTACTTTAAAATATTTCTGCTACTGGATCTATTATTAAACATTGTTATATTTTTCAACTAATTTATACATTATTAATATGTTTTCCAGGAATTATAATTGAACTTCACAGGTGCTGATTTCAAATCGTAACTGCATTTTTGTTTGGTGGTTGGATAAAAATTTAATTATTTATTACCTAAATATATATTATTTAATCTCAGTTTTTTTTCATAATTTCAGTTAAGGAACATAATCCATAACCACTAATAGTCTAGATTATATATCAAATGTGAATGATTTCAAACACAAATAAAGTTATTTCGTTGGTTAAGGAACGTGTAATATGAACTTAGTCTTCAAATCTTGTGAATGAAATATATTCAATAAAATTTAAATTAAATAAATTCCATAGCATGTTTAACTCATTAAAGGTTGATGCTATCTTATTTCTTTCGTGATTTTGGCTAACTTTAAAGTAATTACCATTCTTTTAATACATGAATTGGTAACTATAATCAACAGAAAAATTACGTTAAATATTCCCTTTGAAATTTTATTATGATTTGTGTTTTTATTGGAAGCAAACTATGACAACTTTAAATGTATAATGTTATCTGTAAGTGAAGATATAGTTTGAAGTGTTGTTATCACCGCACCCACGTTATAGAACTCCTAATAGGCTGACTACCACAAAACGACATCAACTCTTTTGCTCAAATATTTTTTAAACAACTTTTTATGTTGTAATAATGATAATCTTACCACAATAAAGGAAATATTTAGTCGTTATAGGTATGCCAAACAAACGAAAAGATTGCAAAAAGATTTCTTTGATGTTGTTAGCGGATTGGGATTTAATTTGTTTTTGTCGTTCAATGGGATGAAGGGAAAATGATTTGTTTGAGAATTTATTTTGATGGCGCATGACGGATTATCTTAATTGAACCAAGGAAAGGGGAGAACATCGTGTGTTAATCTCATTCCAAGGAGATTCGTAATTCAAGTACTAATAGCTTTTACAGAAGTGCATAAGGGGAAATATACATAACCTCAGATATATTAAGACAGTACAGGGTTGAAAAATACATGTTTTATTTAGGGTTGAAAATATTTTCTGATAAATAATTATATTTATATCTAATCACTTAAAAAATGTAACTCTTCTCTATTAAAACACAATAAATTCATAACGAACATTTTTTCATGACAACAAAGACTTCTTTTTTTCATCGTAATAACCATTTAAACAAATACAATTTTGTTTGTATCATATTTTGTAATGCACTAATTCTTCAATATTTAAAATGCATTGCAGGGTTGATCACGAGAAAAAAAAAGGATTTCACGAACCACAAAAAAAGAAGCAAAAGTAAGACTTTAACAAATCCAATATTTTCATTATATTTTCAATATGTAAATTTCTATGATAGTGATCATCCTCATAGGTTTACAGTTAAACTAAACATAAACCTATTTGGAGATACAGACTTTACTGAAAAGAAGCATGTGTTGAAGTCTAAATTATAATCTTGATTCTATCTATTTAAAGATTTTATCTAAAACTTTAAAAGTATATACATGTGTTTAGTATTGGGACAGATCTTTGGTTTCATCCGACAAAGACGTCTTATATCCAGTTCTGTGTCGAGTAGCTGTAAAGGTTCCACGTTAACATGTTGAAAGTCTCTTCTCATGTTGCATTGCGGAATATTTGGTTACCTCTGCCACTATTTTAGATTTAAGTCTGAATGTAACTAATCGTTATGTTGATATCATCTTGTGTTAGTCATTACACGGATTTCACTACATTGCACAAACAGTCTATTTGCTGTACATCCTCAAAGTTCTACTTCTTATGTCCAAATTGGTCTGATAATCGTATATAAAGTAGTCGCTTGTTGTTAAGGTCCAAATGCCATTTTCTACCAATTAGCCAATTCATTTGACGTAGGCTAAGGTGAATCTGTTCTAATTTTTATCACGTGGTGTTTCCATGTAAGGCGTTTATCGTGGTCCATTCCTAGATATTTAACTTGACTTACTCGACTTATTTCCTTTTATCTCCTATTGGAGCATAGGGCGTCCAGAAGAGTTCTCCATCTGTCCCTGTCTCCAGCAAGTGCCTTCACTTCTCCCCAAGTCTTGTTAACCTCTTTTGCTTCTTTAATAATGGTCCTCTTCCAGGTATCTCGGGGTCGACCTCTTCTTCTGACACCTTGCGGGTTCCCATCTAGGGCCTCTTTCTCAATGGTTCCGTCTGGCTTCCTCAGTGTATGTCCTAACCACCTACACTTCCTCTCTCGAATCTGCAGTTTGACCCGAATTTGACCTTTTTCTCTCCATAAATCCTCGTTTGTAATGATCTCAGACCAAAGAATGTTCATGATAAGGCGAAGATACCTATTGATGAAAATTTGCAGCCGAGACGTAATTAAACTTGTAACTTTCCACGTTTTACTAGCATACAGCAAAACAGACTTAACATTTGTGTTGAAGATGCCAAGCTTCGTTTTCTTTGAGATGTTTCGATTTCGCCAAATCGGGTTCAGTTGTACAAAGGCGGCGTTTGCTTTTTTAATGCGAGATATTTAACAGTATTTGCTTATATTTATATAAACACATTGGCTAGAAACTACTTGTTGCAAAGCAAAATTAACATCGGTTTATATTTGTTCACTGAGTTTAATTTTCCAGTTACGAGTCCATTCCGATAAATGAATAAAAGATTTTAGAAGACTTTTAGTCACCCGGGCCTAAAAACCACCAGTGGTTAATATTGCTGTATCTTCAGTGAATGTGGCAACAGTTGTATTATTAATAGTGGAAATTCCTTAAAATAAAATAAATTTATTGCAAGATAGTAAGACGCGTTCATCAACATAATATAATTATAGAGACGTCCTGTGAAGGATTTTATATAATATCCTATACAATTCCTTTTTAACAAAACGTATACATTATCATATTCTTTCTAACTGCAGCTTCATTAAAATAAGGCGAATTCCATAACTGATTTTTAAGTTAAACTAATTCTGTCATTACCACAAATACATTAGATTTAGTTGTTATATTTAAGTCAGATAGATAATATTCAAGTCGTTGACGGATAGGAATTGAACTTATACTTGTCAGTGGAAATGGATTGTCTGGGAATTTATTTTAATGGTGTACGCGTATGACGGATTATCTTAATTGAACCAAGGAAAAGGGTGAGCGTTGCGTGTTAATCTTATTCTAAGGAAATTTGTGATTCAAGCACTAATAGGTTTAACAGAAGTGCGCGCTGAAAAATAATCATAGCGTGAGACACGTTAAGGAATACGACGAGTATGTTGGCATATTTTGTATTTGGATACATTTGTTCTAATTCAGTTATATATATTTTTAATTGTTACACAACTACAACTGAGGTTAAAACGTATCTAGCAGATTATTTTCGTAAGATGTTTTATATTATTTAATTAATCGTTTAACGTGAGGAGACTAAGAAGGCATCAAAAATCACTTTTTGGAAGTGTAAAAAAAATTATCGTCATTGCAAAAGTGTACTGGTTTTTACTGTGTGGTTTAAAAAGTTTCGTTATGAATGTGTTTCACAATAACGTAATTAGTTGTGGAAATGACCATGGGAGTTATGACTTAAGCTACTAAAATAAACAATTATTCCCGCTTAAGTAGTTGGAATATCTCGAAATTCATTTCAGTTATTGCGATCAGGTTTAAGTGAAATCACAATTAAAAACAAGTTACGTTGTTTCGAGAAATTTGTTTAGTTCATAAACTTTTATATTTCATTATATTTGACAGGTTTTGAGATATTTTTCTTTAAGAAAATAAAATATATATTAGGTTATTGTACAGCATAATTCGAAATTTTTGTGAGAAGACTTAAGCACTTTTTTTTTATTCTTAGAACCTATATTTCATGAAATTTCTTTAAAAAATGTTTGGCCCGATTATAATGAACCATGGGTTTTAAATAAGTGATTATCTCTAATTACGTAAAAGTTGCAGTATTTCGAAAATATTTTTGAGAAATGTGCGATTTACGTCTTAAACCATTAAAAGAAAATTACAGTTGACGAACAATTTATGAAAAACCAAAATGAGATTGAAATGGATCATTGATGATTTTGATATTTTCCCATTTTTTACGTATTTTGTGTGGAACCTTGATTTTGATTATTGAAATTTTATATTTTACATAGAGATTTTGAAAATGTATGTTTCAGTGTTATGATATTTATTTTTCATTTTTTGACTTTTTTTCAAAGAGATTATGAAAAATGAAGAGAGGGAAAATTGTTATATAAACCAATGTATTAACATATAACAAAAAGAAACAAAATCCACCCTCAGGATTTAATGTGAGTACTTACGTTGCAATTCCAAGGGAACCTGTTTGGATCAATCACATAGTCTTGGATTAGATCCCTTTTTTTATTTCTTATGAAGTCTCTCCTAACCAACTCTTGTACTTCTCTGACTCTGACGCTTTTAGTGTATTAGAAAGATAAGGGTATTCATTTGATATTATTTTCTTCCTTTATGCAATTATGAGTTTTCTTCTTAAAAAAAAAAAAGTAAGTAAAATCTCTCAATGCGGTTAATGTGATTGAACAATGTACCGACGTATACCATCATCATTCAAAAGAAAACTAGCAGGTGACAATTAAAACGTATGGAAAAATATGTTTGTTTATTTATCCGCCACAATTCTTTCATTACTAAATCTATTTGAGGAAGTGAAAAAAAAAAGTAATTTTTGACAAGCAAAATATTACTGTAGTTAGATAAAGACAGGCTTGTCGTTGTATCATTCTAAAATTCACAAATAAAATCTGCAGATAAATTATCAACTCAGTTTCCTACCACAGTACCTTCCGTCCCTGACAAGTGCTGCCGCGTAGTTGCCGTCACCAGAAATTATCGCATGATCTGTCTAAGTACAAGGTACAACAGCCAGCGAGCCTGCCTTGATTAAAATACGACTTACTCATGTTCTTGGATTCACAATATGTAGTCAAATTTTCATCACTCTGGTTAATTCTAATTCAAAGTCACGGTATGCCAAAGTAATACTTCAGTTCCATCAAAAAATGTAATAGTTTAATTCTACATTTCAGTGATGTGTTTTTTTTTGTTCTAAATAAAAAAGTTGGTTAAATTTTTATATATTACGGCACATGTTCACGATAACGTTCAACAGGATTCCAGGTAACCAAATTTACAGATTTTATCATATTATAAATTTTGTTAATGTTTTAAAATTTATTCATTAAGATATGTATTTCATGTTTTATTTAATATTCAAATTTTTTCAGAAACTAAATAATTATAAATTTTTTTTCATTTCTTAAAACATAGTTTACAAAACCTTATG
This sequence comes from Aphrophora alni, assembly GCA_963513935.1. Lineage (NCBI taxonomy): Eukaryota > Metazoa > Arthropoda > Insecta > Hemiptera > Aphrophoridae > Aphrophora > Aphrophora alni. The sequence goes on along the minus strand of OY740774.1, from coordinate 93,145,238 downwards.
CAGTCAGATTTTAAGTTTTGAGCAGTTATGTGAACTTAGTGCAAACTGGTAACAAACTTTAAATAATCAGAATATCTTATTAAACATGTCAAATATAAAACTAATTAAAGAAATCTCTTCTAGATCAGAATATTTGTTTTACAGATTTTTACAGATTTTTCAAGTTTCATACAAGCTTTATTTTAAACAAAACCAAGTATTTATATACAGCTTTATAACCATCTAACAAGCATTTAATTATAAGCTTAATGAATTTCTTTGATGCAATCAATATTCTCTAATTTTGACAAATAACCAGATATTTTAATTAAAGAATCTTGCTCTACAGCATGTCTGAATTTGTACAAATGCTAGTAAACGTGTTTTCTTGCTTTAGCGAAATGCTGGTCGGAGAAACACACCGAACTTGTTTGATTTTGCATACTCCAGCAAAAAGTGTATAGCATGTTTCTGCCTGTTCATTAAAACATGTTTCATATAACAAATCAAAAAACTTCCAAGTGCACAAAAGTGACCTTTTTTGAAAACTGACTTTACAGAACTTTGTTTAAATATATATATTGTACATGTACCTAATCTGGTTTAGCAAAATGTGTACTTGAAACTGTTATTTAAATGTAATCTTGTGTAACTATTTATAATTTAAAAGAAAAATAATTGGGTGGTGCTGCATGCAAACTTTTCGGTCCTAACAACCTCCAAGAGGTTATTTCTAAATTAACAAAAATTGACGTCAATTTAAAAAATTTCAATATTCTAAATTTTACCTTTTCTTTTTAAATCTTCTCATGTCATAAACAATTTACTTTTATTTAAAAAATATATATATATTGGCCAATTTAGTATTTAAGAAATTTAACAAACAAAATCATGATATGTAATAATTAATCTAATAATGAACTTGTTAGAATTAATATAATTTTTTTTGAATTTAAAATATCAATCTCATTTATAGAATCCTTTTTTTTTATTGTTAAATTTTGTAACTGTTTATATAAACTAAAGGGGGGGGGGGATAAATATCAGAATCTATTCATCAATATATTTTTTTTATATATATATTGTAATTTTACATTAAGGGCGTATAACTTTTTTTTTAAGATTAATTGTAATCTTTTTAATTATCAAGTTTTTGGTTATAGCAATCTATCTTAGGATGTTTTTCAGCTTTGTAAATGGTAAAATCTGAACCGTCGAAATTCCTTTCTTGTTTAATAAATTTGAGCCTTGTTAATTACTAAATTTGTCTTTGTCTTTTTTTATTTTTCAAACATTGTTACCATCTGGTTCCGCCTTTTGTTTAATTTAAGTCGCCTGGTAACATCGTAATGTTATTACAATTATTGTTTGATGTAATTATGGCGGGTAAAGGCGTCAAACAACAAGTAATGGAGTTGTGTAACAATGAAGAGATGAGAGGGAGTTCGTTTGTTAAGTGATAACAGATTGAAAACACCATTGAAAGTGATTATGTGTTTGTTAAATTATTTACTAAAATAAGTAAATTTCGTGAGGGAATTTATTCGTTTATAGGTTGGTAACGATTTGCACATATAAGAGTATGTTGTTTATTGAGAATATAAAGAGTTGGATGTATAGTTAATTTTAAATTCATACATTTATTTTTGTGTCGTAATGATTCTCTCATGATGACTATGCTGATGATAACCCACAGGAAAATATTTGATATAAAATTTATCTAAAAATAACTTCTTATGGTTGAACGTTTTTGTCATTATTATTTCACAACCATTATGTAAATATTGAATATACAATTTTATTACCATGGTACCTGAGTGGTAGTTCACATTTTCCGCAATATAAAACCGCTAATAAGTTGTCCTAAAAACAACCTTAGGGTTTTACACTAAATTATTTTGTTTTAAATTCTGTGTATTGTAATAAATTTATTGTGACAACAAAACGTGATATATTAATTATAGCTCATGTAAATAATCTCATACAATGACAAAATATGTCTATCATGTTTTTGGCAGATGGGGATTGAATTTTTACTTGTCATTCATTAGACTGTAGTGAAGTTTGTATGAGAGTTTATTCTGATGGCGTGTGGTGGTTTATCTTAATTGAACCAAAGAAGGAGATAGCGTTTTGTGTTAATCTTCTTCGAAGAAAATTTGTAATTCAAGTACTAATAGCTTTGAAAGAAGTGTACAAGGGGAGATGATCATAATCTGAGATATGGTATGGAATAGAATGGTTTTTATACTTGCTAATACTAACGTTTGTTCTAATTTAATTATATACATTTATTATGCCCCAAACAGTACCAAAATAAGAGTTTAAAATGTTTCATTTTGTAATAAAGGTACAACAGTGATAGTAAACATTGACCTTTAGTGTTATTTGCACTAAAGCACATGTTTGTTATATATATACCCTCCCATAACTTTTAGACGTCATTCGTAGCTATCTTAGAGATTTTGAGATATATTGTTGAAAAGGGGTTGTTGCGTTATTCTACACCTAGTTTGATTTACTCGAAGTTGGTAGATCGTCTCAGAAAATGTTTTCCTTCATCATTCTCCAAACATAGACGTCAGATGGCGAGAGATTAGTGGTTGATTAGCAAAATCTGTTCCTTGGGAAACAAGGAGGTAATCAAACGTTTCTTGAAGCGTAGCACCCTTAGAACCTCACGTTGTAAGGACGGGCTTACCAATGTCGAAGAGACTTAGCTATATCTTCACCTTTCGTCTTTTCTATCCGGTCTTTCCTTGCCAACTCTTGTTCTTTTCCGACCCTAACTATATTTAAGTATTCAAAGGCAAGGGGTGGGGTCTTTCTTTTAAGTGATATTAGATAATTTGACAATTAGACAATGGATGTGTCTAATTAATTTAATTACTGCAAATAAAAGTGCCAATTTCGTAAAAAATTGCAGAAGCAAAAGAGAATACGTTACAAGAAAATGGTACTATAAAATATGAAAAACTCATAATATCTTTAAATGATAAAAAGGCAAGTAAAACTGATAAAACTATTTAATTGGGAAAAACGACCGTAGGAACAAGCAAAGACCATGTTTTATGTGGAAAATATTAAAACCTCTATCGTAAAGAGATCTCTAGACATAGACACCAACGATACAGTTTCTATTTCTTAATTAGATTACTTTAGAAACAAAGAAGCTGTCTGTTTTAGAATTATAAAGACTTGTTTGATTAGACTAAAAAATGAATTAAACGAGGATCCAAATGAAAAGAGAATCATTCCATATTCACCGAATTTAGGCTATAGAAAACGAAAGAAGACGAAATACTATCAGAAATGCTATCTCTTCTGCCTGTAATATGGCCACATTTATAATTTTTTGCAATTTCAGGTGAAAACTATAAATTTTGAGATGCCTAGATTTACGGTAATGAACTTTTAAACATCCCTACTTTATTTACATAAGTAGTGTTCTCTTAAGAGAGACTTAGGATGATGCGATAGAAAATTTTGATATTGACTGAAGGGAGGGAATTTATCTTTTATAGCTTGACAAAATTTTGTAAATGGTAAAATATTTTCAGTATAATTTTTTTAATAGGTGTTTTTTGCCACTTTGTATTTAAAAGAAAATTATAGCTCACGACTTATAGAATAGAAAAATGAAGAAGTCGGAATTCAATAACTTTTATTTAGACATTTAGATACTAAATTTTATGAAATTTCCATAACAATCATTAAAGATTATCTTAATAAAATTATAATATTTATTTTTGACAAAAAGGAAAAAAAAATAATAATCATCCTTCTGGACATAGGGCTATAGCCAACTTTCATGGGAAAAAAAAAAAAAAAAAAAAAAAAAAAAAAAAAAAAAAAAAAAAAAAAAAAAAAAAACTGTCAGAAAACTTCAAAATAAATATCTCTTTACAAGTCGGATTTTTTGCCAGCACAGTATTTTCGGTTCTACATAATGTATATTAAAAAAGAGTAAAACCAAAAACCCCAAAACAGACACAAAATATAGACAGTAAACCTTAGCTCAATGTAATTATTGTTTAGCATGATATAATTATGGTGAGTAAAGGCGTCACACAACCAAGTAAATGGAGTTGTGTAATAAGGAAGAGGTGGGGGGGGGGAGTTCATGCATGGGGTGAGGAGATTCAACAGATTACAGTCGCCTCTGTCACCTTAGAAACTGAATATATCCTGTCAGAATGTTGACTACAGCGAATATCAATAACGTGGGAATTTATTTTTTTGTTAGTTGGTAATAATTTTAAAATGTAAAAGTATTTTTAGTATATTGGGATCAGGATTTTGGGATTTTTAATTTAGATAGTTACGCAATTACGATCCTCCGATGAAATCAAAACGTAAATGTATTTTTAGGTGTGTATAATTTGTAAGTACTAATCGGTGTAGGGAGAGAGTTAATTAACTTTTTTATTCTAATAAACAAGTTGTATTATTTATTTTTGTTTTTGTATTCGTCATTCTATTGATGACAGGTTATGTTATAGTCGTGTCATTAGTTTCGTTACAGATATTCCTAGAAAAAACTATATTTACAAAATTTCTATTTCGTGTAAAGTTTCCACACTTACTTAATAATGCAATATACAAATTGGATTACCAACTATAAACTCAACTGTATTGCGTTTGGAAAGTAAAATAATACTCCCCACGAAGTTAATATGACACAACAAGTAAATTGTGTTCATTAACGAAATTAATGGCAATTCAAACTTTATCGTATTTACAATTTAAAAAAATAAAACAAATGTATATTATGTTTATTAAACAAATTAATGACACTTCCTACTTATTATAGGTTTACAAATTGTTATATATATATCCTTCCATACTTTAAAAAAAAGTATATCCTTCCTTTTAAAAAGTATGGAAGTATTAGAGATCCTAACGGTGGCCATCTTGATTTTTCTCTACATACTCAGCGATATTTTTCAGTAAAACGTTAATGCGAAATTTCATATTTTTTGATATCAGAGTTTTTATTATGGAAATTATTAGTTATAAAATTTGTATATAAATAATTCTCTAATGAGAGTAATTTATAATTATATTGACATTAAAATTATTACATAGGCTAACAATGTTATTGTTACCTGTCGAAACTGTTTATATGTTAACGTAAACAATGTTTCTGTTCATTTAGTTTGTTCGAACGATCTAACAGTTTCAAAATGGTGGTCGTTTAAAATACTTAATTATCTTCATTTTCATAGTTAAGTATTCAATCTGGGTATTCCTATAGCTATTACAAAACATTAAATTAGTTGTATAGTAATCTGAGAATTCAGATTTTATAAATCACTTTCTTTGCGTCCGATTTCGTGTTTTGTTTAATTCATTGTTATCCTATTACATATATAAATAGTGCAATAAACCACATTTTTTTTTAAATCTAACAATACCACATAAAGTTTTTAACTTTATAGTGTACTAAAGATAAAATATTTGTTCTGATTTATAAAATAAAGATATCCTTAGAAATGCAAATTTAGACCTTCTTTTTGAAACCTATATCGGAAAAGTTGTCTCTCATGAATAAATGTAATAAGCTTGAGAGCAATGCAAGGTGTTGTAGGGTCGCACAGGTCAGGGTGGCCAATGCATGCATGTAAAATATCCCACATTGTGTAACAGGTGCCCCTGTTACTAGGTCGCATGTGATTTTAATATTTAGGGGATGAATTTATTTTAAAAGTAAATTGATTTTTTTTTTTTACGTGTTTGAATTGTAATCAATGTATAATTTGGTTATGTTATATTCTTTTTAAAGTTCGTACAATATTTGCAATAAGTTAATGTTTTTTTTTTTTTTTTTTTTTTTTTTTTTGGTATTAAAACTATAATTCTTTGACTGTGTTTATGAGATGGTCTGTGATTTAGAAATTTCGTATGAGATTTCGTGTAATAACTATTATATCTAAATGATGAGCGTTAGTTTAAACATTAGGCTATATAGGTTTTGTCATTAACGAGTTTTTAGAAATATATATTGCATTTGAGGGGGAAATCAAATTTTCGTTATTTTAAGGTTAACTCAACCAATTGATGCCCTAGTCCTATTTATTTTTTCAAAATATTTGGAGTAGTATAATAATAATTATTTTAAAAATATTTTAATCTAATATAATAGTTTGATAATAGAATAAATAATAAGTTTGTCTTAATAGATGGTATATTTAATATATTAAAACTTAAACACAAATTCTCACAAATAACTTATTCAGCTACGTAAGTGAAGATAGCGACTCTGTCGTAGAAACGGGTTTGAATAAATAAACGTTGTATCAATAACTCTTTTAATCCTCAACTACAGAATAAACAAAAATAACAGTAGTGGTATTACAGCTTTTATCCTCTCTTTAGTGTCAATTTTACCTGAATCTGACTTTGAAAAATAAATAAAATCGTTTCTGGAAATAGCGAGAATTTGTGAATTTTTGAAAGATTAATATGTCTATAGCTCCTCAATTGTGGGAGATATGGAAAAATATTCAAAAATAAAAAAAGTCTTAAAATAATTAGTTTCATCTAAAATTACCGTAAATAGAGGTTCCTTTAAGAGATTTTAACAGTGACCGACATATTGGAAAAATGACGAGTGATACGAAAAATTAGTTTTTACTCAAAAATCCTGGGTGTTACTTTTTAACTTTTGTAGTTATGGAATAAAACAGTGGTCAGGCCTGTTTTTGAATCACTCTGCATAACTAAAAAGCTCTTACATTAGTAATTCATATTATATTCGTGACGTAACAAGTTTTGTAAATTAAGTGACAATTAATGTGTTGTCTCATTAAATACTATTTTGTTGAATATTTTATGAAAAAAAGTTATCTTGCTGCCTAATTTTACATTGATAGATATTTGCATACCGTATTTTTTAAATATCTTTTTAAACTATAAGTTAATATTCAAAAATTTAAACTCTTATTGTAAATTTTAAAAATTATGAATATAGTCGACCAAATAATATCACGTAGATAAATATCTAGCAACCTAAAAAATGAAATTAAGTCTTGGCAAATTTAAATATTTTCGAAATTTGATCATTTATCATATATTATATTTTGTTAGTTACTAAACCATATATTAGTAATTTCGTATTATTAATAATTATTTCAGATAAAACTGTTATCTAAAAAACTACAAAATATTGAAAATACAATATGAAAATTTTAAAACATTTTATGGCATAAAACTATTTCCAATTTTTACATTGAAGCTTAAGATTAAGATTAAAGATTAATCACAGTGTTTTCATTTGGTTTCAGGGTTGAAAGGCACACTAAAAACAAAAGAAAATAACGCAAGATTTGGTAAGTTTCACTCTCACTGTTATTAATTATATTTTTAACATTGTGAAGAATTTGAATTAAATGTTTTAAACTAATGGGATGATTGAACGTTGTTATGAGATACAGGAAGAATTTCAATCTGGAAGGGAACATTTGAATGGCAAATTATACAAAATCATTCTATCAATCACTGTAGCATGCCTTATATTTTGACACATCTGGTCATATTGAGAGTTGAGACCTTAGAAACTCTTTGTTTACCGAATTTTGGGGGTTATTTCGTACTAGTTCATAAACGAGAGAAATTTGTTTAAACAAATTTAGATTGACCAAATCTTCTTATTTTATAAAAGCCAAGATTTTATTCTGGTGTCAGAGAACGATTTTTATAGAGCCTGTATCGGAAAACGTGTTTTTCCACAATGGAATATTTAGGGTGTAAAAAGAATGAATTTCACAGTTAGTGATAACATTAAAATTATCTTCATGAAATAAAACGCAATTTAAATATGTTGAATAGGATGATGTTTTTAATTCTTGGAAAAAATTATTTGTTTACTCTTCAATTTATCAATAGGTGTTATTGTTTATTTTCGAACAATACTAACTAGGTTTTGTACTAATAGTTGTTAAATAAATGGTTTTATCAAAATGTTAGCAATTTATTTTAAAGTTCATAAAATTTAATCCAAATTTCCATCAAAATAGTGATAGAAGCTTTAAACTGTCCTCCCGTTAAATAATAACTTATTTAGCATAATATAAATTTACTAATTATAAACTAATTATAAGAAAATAATTATTTTTATTTAAAAATTGATTAAGTATTTTTTCTCTACTCTAAGGATATATTTCGATTGTGTCACCGGTATTGTGTCATTTTGAATCCGCTATCTTAAATTGAACTTGATTTTAATAATAGCAAAGATTAAAAAAGATGGTTTCAAACAGGTTTTTTAATTCTAAAAAAAGTGATTTGGTCAAAATTGAAAAATCTTTTACTGTTTAGCAAATTTTTTTTTCGACGATTTAAATGGGGGAACCACAAAATGTAGGGGTGAAAACGAAATCTATTTATGATATATATAAATAAACCAATTAAATGGCTTTAAGAGTAGGGAAATCGGAAACTAAATGTTTACTGACGAACCATAAAATGCTAACAAAACAAAAACCTCTCTAAATCACATGAGATTTTGGTATGAGTGTAGTGATATTATACAATTGTTTTTTAAATCAATTAAATTTAATATTATGTCATCCCCGTGACCATTTGAGTAATAAAAAAGTAATTTTTTCAAAACGTATGAAAACGGCAAGAGGTATGTAAATTCGAATTACACCATCATTTTCAGCGTTTCAGCGTTTAAAACCAGTCTATAAAGATGTGTCGCATTCCATAATTGCTTTTTAGAAAATAAAGTACAATCGAAGATGGCGGATTTAATGGCATATGAAAATGATTCCCTTATCTAAATTGGTCCTTTGAGAGTGGATTCCAATATACCAAATTATAAGTTATTAAATCACTAGTTTTTCTTATAAGTTATTTGAGAATTTTACCTAACTCTGTGTATATAGATAAAAGTTCCTATTACTATGGCTTTTGACTTAATAAATATAAGGCATTAACTTTCTGGATTTTACAACTGCAATGAGCGTACACTTGTGGCAACGTTAATCAACAAATTAATGAAAACACAAGTTTCCATAAATATTATTTTATTGGAATTCAAATACAAGACGATGTTTTCATGAAGAAGTCGTGATTCTCAGCTGTGTTACAGGCACTTGATCAAATGAATTATAAAAAAACTGGATATTTTAATTCCCTTACTTAGGGCAAGATTGAAATACCGGTACATTAAACAAAACACTGCAAGGTGATAAACTCCTGAGAAAAGGAGGCGAAAAGGTTGTTCACTCCGATACACCCGTAAGTTAACAATCTGTTGACAATGAATAGTTTTGGAAGTTTGAATGGAACTATGACACTTTGTAGTTACGGTACCCGTTTGGGGCCTCTTAGTTGCATCGTGATTGGAATGCATCAGCTGGTAGCAAGGGCTTTATTTGTGAATCTCTTTGCTGCCGACCTGTGATGAACAACGCAACGTGTAGTGTTGGTTTTGTGACCGAAAACCGTAGAGCCCCTGAACACTTCGACAGGACATCTAGTCCTCTAAATTTATTTAGTTTATTTATTTAAGAGCGATTTTTGTAAATTCTTATCTCGGGCTAAATTCAGTTAACGGGGTTCCCGTATTATCGGGAGGGCCTATTGGATATGCGGAATCCCGGTAGTTATAATTATATTTCGAGTGATGCGTCGTAATAGCATTTGCACAATCTTTAATACATTTGTGTTGAGTGCAGTTAGTATTAACTTCAATTAAAGCGAAATACCTCCAAATTAATTTGTAATATTTACCTCATTATGTCAGAGTGATGTTTCGCCAGTAGAGAATAACTCATTTATAACTTCAAAGGGTAATGGTAATTACGTTTTCCTTGGTTACGTTATGTATTAAGTTAAACCAAACCCGCAGATATCAAGTAGTAATATTTCTCCAAACAAAATTCACCACAAACATTTTTATAGTTGACCAGTGTATGATAACAGTTTAACTTGGTGTTGGTGTTTTTTGTTTAACCCTTCAAGTGGCAATGTTAAAGGTTTTTTTTTCTTAAAAAATTCATAAAAAATAATAATTTTATGCAAAATATAACTTGTAAGATATCATTTTTCTCAGAAAGATGCGTAGAATTTATGTAAAAAATTATATGACACGGTTTTGGAGTAAGTATGTTAGGTGTCAAAAAATTAACTTAACATTTTCAGAAAAACTTGTATCATCCAAAATCAATTGCTCACCACCTTTTTTCAAGATATACAAAAGTTTTGTATAGCATTTGTAAATATATTTAGAAAAGAAATTAATTTGTTACATTTAAAAAAACAAATTTTTTTACGATAAAAGGGGAAATGTATTGCCTAATTTTTGCCTAATTTGAAAAAATTACCAAAAAACATTAGTAATTTTTTAATTATTATTTATAACGTTTTGTGGTTTTTTTTGCATGATTATGCATCTACGCAACATTAGCTTTCCAACACTATGTTTTTTATTGTGGTAGGATGATTAAATGAGCGAAATGTTGAATTGCAAAAAACGTGATTTCTTGTCACATAATTGCTTAAACCGAGCAACTTGAGCGACTTAACACTTGTGGGGTAAAATCTCACAAGAAACCTATAAATAAAGGTTTGAGGGAGATCAAAATAGAACATTTATCACTTATCAAAATAACAATGATCGAAATTTAGTTCCTGGAAAGTCACTCTGCCCAAATTGCTACATAATTTTTTTTCTTTTGCCGTCAGAAGCTGCAGAACATGTCTGAATCATGAAACAGAATCTGACAAACTCAAAATAAGCATTCTTCTTAATGCTCATTCCAACTAGGAAAACATAAAATAAATGTAAGTTTCTTTTCATTGTCTTAATATTTTTGTAGTTTCTCTATATTTTAAAACAACCTAATTTGAAAAAAAAAAAGAAAAAAAAATCACCATTAAATTATTAAATTTATGAAATAAAATTTTTGGCTGTATGGTATAAATTTATGGGAAATTATCTTTAAAACAGCATACAAATTATTGCCGTAGGATGATTTATACTAGGGTAAATGTTCAATTGCAAAAAAAGTGATTTCTTGTCACAATCAACACTAGAATTACAGCGGAATATCGGAATACAACATAGAGGGTTGAGAATGCGGTTCTGCTGACTTGTGGTTTAACCTGATCACGTTTCATTATAGTGTTACTTATTTTGACTGATCAGGCGTTGTTTTAGCCCTTGGTTCCTTTCTTCATAGTTTCCACCATTGTTCAAGGATATTAGGCTGTCTCTTCTCTCTTCATTTTTGTAATGTTCTGTGTATATTTTACTTGATAACGAAAGTTGATCCATAATCTAGAAACCGTGTGTATTAGTTTTTATATACAAGTATTTGCAAATGTTCATATACTATACCAATAAACCGGTCAAAATTATTAGATTAAGAATAATTTCCGATTAAAATAACATTAACCTTAAACAATTGTTTTATATTTAGGTTTCTTCATAAATTTGATTTATTAAAAATGTACCCAACACGTATACTCACCACATTTATAAACTTATGTTCAACTGTTGTTGTATATTATCGTAAATGTTTAGACTTAAGTAATACAAGGAGCCGAGGTCGTTGTAAGCAATAAAATGTTAACTTAAATACTGCGTACGCTTGAGGGCAAAGGGAGGGGAGGTTGGGAGCTCTCGTGAAATCACCCCCTCGGGCCTCGTTGCTGAAGATACCTGCTTGTTTCTTTTGACAGACAACTTTCTATTTAGTTTAAATTTTTGTTTAGCATGAAAATGCTAAATAATAAAGGTAATAAATCTGATAATACGTGGGGCTAATGAATACTATTTAAAAAGAGATTGTATTTTAATATTTATTTTTCTAGTATTATTTTAAATTAATCAAATTTAATTTTTAAAAAATCGGGAATCTGATTTAAATTTCGATGGAATGCTATTAATACCTTAAAAAACACTTGTTTACCAATATGTATATAAAGAAACATAAAATAAAATTTAAAATCTACTGTAGATGTTGTCCTCGGCTGTCTGAAATAATAATAATGTATTTAAATACAAAATATTTCACTATTTATAATGTAACATCTTTATAATAGTAACAAATTTTAGAGACCTTGCATCCCCAAAACTAAAACTTCCAAAATACCGAGTTAAACACGTTCATGGTGCCATCATGGTACTTATCCAGCCCAACTATAAAATATAATACAGGCAGATCCACTTAATGTAATTCTCAAATGTTTGTTCCTTAGACTTTTTAGGATATGTTAAATTGTAGCTATTGGTAGATCAAGGGATCTTTATACAATGGTGTAAGTTTGTATAATTAGTTGTTGCACAGGTTTTCTGAATCTTCTTATCACCACTTACTTCACGTCGATTAGGCCTTAACTGGGGATATATATTTATAGTCTCCACTCGCATTATTCTTGTCAATGTCTCGGCCCTCAAACCTGTGATTATGTGAAGGAGAAGCCATTCCCTACACTCGTGTTGGTGCCATATCTCGTATTTATATGAATATCACTTTTTTTTGTGAGGTCAGTTTATAATTTCTTTATAAACTGACAATACATTGTGACAATACATTTTCTATTTGTCATTTGCGCTCACGGAATATTTTTTGGATGACTTTAATCAAAATGGCATCTCAAAATATACTTGAGACTTTTTAATTATAAAATATCTAAGTATGTGTAATAAGAACACTATACAGTTGAAAAAATATTTGTTAGATTAATCTGAGAGAAGCATTTAACGTTCAAATGAATTAATTCATATGAACAACTAATCTAAATAATCACAACCAACCAACTGTGAATACCAAATGTAAATCTCATAATAACTTTAAAAAGAATTTAAAAAAAATATTAACCTCATTTTGAATAATTTTTTTTTTAATAATGTTAAAAGTGAAATTTGTAGGTGCCATTAAAAAGCAATTAAATTTAATGTCACAGATGTGTTTTTTTTGTATTTAGAGTAATTTTGCAATAGAGAAAATTTGGTAAATATCAATTCTTAGCGAATTGTATTATTTTTATGACCCCCATTTTGAGTTATTGAATAAATAAAAGTAACGTCTCGAAATTTCTCTAAAACACGCTCACATACTAAGTTTCATTAAAATCTGTCCACCCGTTTGGTTACATAAAAGTGCACTAACGTAAACAGTTGCAATTCAAAAATTTCTTTTTTTCCTAGCGTCAGGACAACATAAAACGAAATATCAATTGTTCGATCCATCTTCTACACGTAAGATAGTAAAAGAAACCTTTTCTATTTAAACCTAATTCAGAACAAAACACAACACAATTTATTTTGACTCAAATATTTATTCTCAATGCATACGAAATTGTTATAGCAAAATTTACGTTTTTAAACATGTTTCACATAATATTTTCATAAAATAATAATGCGTATTATTGTTATAAATTAATTATAATTTTATAGTTAATATGTGAATTCCAATATGAAATAATTGGAAAATTCCACACATTCAAATATTTTTGCTTGAACAAACGTACAGTAAGTATTTAATGTTTGATAATACAAATGAAATATTAAAAAACAAAAATTGTTTAAAAGAGGGAAAAATTACTCTTTACAATATTATTTTTTATATGGTTCTTTGAATGAATATTGGACCAACGATCGTTCATTTTTTAATATGTTTGTGTACGTCTGGAAGCCTCCCTTTAAACGCAGCATGTTTGATATTCAAAACATTATGATGTGCTTATAAACTCTATCTAATATTCAATTGGGTATTAGCGGGTCAATATATATATATGTATATATATATATATATATATATATATATATATATATATATATATATTATATGTATATGACACAATATAATTCTAATCAGGGTACTTAGTGAAATACCTATTTTTATAAACAGAATGTTGACATAAAAAGTTTAAAGTTTTTAAACAAGACCGTCTTACTTACGTATTCATCCATTTTCGTATATATTATAATAGACTAATTAGTATACTTTGAGGAGAAACGGCGAAAATTTCATAATTTTTGATACTCCACCAAGAAACACATGTTTTTTTAATATTATACCCCGGATACTTCAGTCACTACATAATCCTTTCAAGTGAGTTTGAGTATGTTGAAGACACTTTTACTTGGATTCTTCTTTGAGTACATATCACACCTGCATAGAAACTGTTCTGCTCGCCTCATTATCGGTAGATAGTATCTCGTATATCACTATATAACGTCTAGTCAACAAATGTATTGTCTGATAAGAGTCTTGACTGCTCACTTTACTGAGAGGGAAGAATGAGAGAGAGAGAGAGAGAGAGAGAGAGAGAGAGAGAGAGAGAGAGAGAGAGAGAGAGAGAGAGAGAGAGAGAGAGAGAGAGAGAGAGAGAGAGAGAGAGAGAGAGAGAGAGAGAGAGAGAGAGAGAGAGAGAGAGAGAGAGAGAGAGAGAGAGAGAGAGAGAGAGAGAGAGAGAGAGAGAGAGAGAGAGAGAGAGAGAGAGAGAGAGAGAGAGAGAGAGAGAGAGAGAGAGAGGAGAGAGAGAGAGAAGTAGAAGGGAAGGAGAGACTTTATTGCTATAGCAAAAGAGATCGCTCTAGCAGTCTGCATAAGGCGATCAGCAACCTCGTTTTTATGCATTACCTGCCCCGTTGCATTCTCTGGATGACCTTATTATTTCTTGCTAAATCATTTACGATATTAAAATTGTCAGAAGGTAAACTGGATTCAAGGGTGAATAACTGAAGCTTGATTGTCTCAAAAAGTATAAACAAATTTTTAATTTCCATAAACCTGTCCGTTTGTAAGTAGCAACCCAAACAAGAAGATAAATCCTATATATGAAAAATTACATTTATATTCAATGTATTGTCCAAGCTTTACATATAAAAAAATTATACTGGTAAAAACAAAATGAGCTTATGGGCTAAAACTATAGAGTTGAATTTTTTTGGGAAATAATGTATGGGGCATCAAATAAAACTAGAAGCTACTCTGATTACGAATATGTATTTTTATTGGAAGAAAACAATAATATGTTGGCACTAAACCAAATTTAAATTGTCAGATATCATAACACTCCCCGCTATAACTTGAAAACTTCGCTGCATACGCATCTGAAAAAAAAAGATTGTTCAATACGTAATCTTATATTATAGTTTTTGTATGTCGAATACAACTTAATTAACCACACAAATAGAAATGCATGAGGTGTATGTTTTAAAAGGAGTTTTAGTGGGATGTGAGACAAACAATTTAATAGCCATTAAAAGATGGATTATATTTTCATTATTGGGGCCCGTAGTTAAAAGCAATCACTCTTATAATTTTACGGTCATGTCTGTCTGTACAATTTAAACTGCCGCTTAAAAGCCTTCGATTTTATAAAAATATCTGTCTCTATCTGTGTACAGAATCTAAGTCGTGTGATTTCAAGTAGTCGTTTGGTTCATTTATATCTCAGTTATGTAAATTAACGTGTTCTCAAATGTAAATAAATATGACATTTAAAACTATGAAATACAATATATTCGAACGGTAATGTTAATTTTTAAAACTAAAATATATTAATAAATCCACATAATTTTTGAAAGAGCTGCAATAAAATTTGTACACTCACGTATTTCGTTTTTTGTATATAAAATAATATTCTTAAAATCTTTTCTTTGATTTCATATTCCAGTATAGTTCCAAAAGCATATAATCTCTGTTATTGAAGAGTAGATATACATTTAGGCTTGAAAGAGGTATAAAGGAAATGAACAGGTAATGTAAAGAGAGATTTGTTTAGTGTTTACTGGGAAGTTATCTTTTGAGGTTCAAAACTAAATAGGATTTCAGAGTTGAATCAAGCAATTTTTAGTGCTTATCCTGGACGAATACTGTAAAAGTTTCATGTATAAAACCCGGTGGAAAATATAGATCGTAATAAATATATATCCTAATCTAATATTGGTAGAAAACAGTGTAAAACAAATTGTTATGGCGGCTAGAATATTATTTTCTAGTTATTAACATGGAAAACAATCAATTTAAATTCACTGTTTTAAAACATAATTCATTTAAATTCATTAAAATCCACTAAATAATATATTAAATTATGTAAATAAATGTTGAGCATAACTTGTGATATCATATTAGATAGAATAAAACTTGAACAGAAGATCTCACAATAATTATGCACTTAATCAAACGCGTTTCAACGACAAAGTCGCCATCCTCAGTGATACATAAGCTACAATAACTAAACTATAACTGTTATTATAAGTTTTAGTTATTGTACCTCATGTATCACTCAGGATGGCGACTTTGTCGTTGAAACGAGTTTGATTAAGTGCATAATTATTGTGAGATCTTGTGTTCAAGTTTTATTCTATCTTTTTAATTTTGATTTATTAGAATTTTAGATTGTACGGAGTCAGGTATAGAACCGGATATCAAATAGGGTTTCAATTCTACAAAAAAGTTTTGATTTTTGTAAAATAGGACCATTTGAACAAAGAATTATGGATGATAATAAATTTATATTCACACACCTCAAGCAAACCAGTTTTTTTAGTCTTTTTATTATTTACAATACGTGTTTCGGACTTAATATTCGTTCATCTTCTGGTTTTTCATAATATAATTAACAGAATCACGAATCCATAAAACACAGTTACAAACAAAAAACGTTTTGAAGTTACCTCCAGTAGTGGTGGACTATGAAAGCTACTGAACGTACCTTCAAGACATTCGAGTTTTATGTTTATAATTATATTAATTCTGTTGTATGGATTCGTATTTGTGTATTAATGTATTATGATGACCTGAGGAAGGACGAAACACGTATCGTAAATAATAAAAATCTGGCGGTAAGTTAATATAAATTTATTATCACCCAAAATTATAACAAATCTGGCAATTATAGTACACCAATAATAAGAAAATATATATTGTTATAAAATTGTGCCAAACTCTTTTTCTCCATACCCATCCCGTAAGTAATATTCACTAACATATAATATTTCCGTAAAACACCTAAACCAATTCGAACTGATTGATAGAATCATCCCATTTTTTTGAGAGTTAACTTTAACCCTCATGCTTTTCTCAATCCAAATTCGTAAGTCTCTCTCTCTCTCTCTCTCTCTCTCTCTCTCTCTCTCTCTCTCTCTCTCTCTCTCTCTCTCTCTCTCTCTCTCTCTCTCTCTCTCTCTCTCTCTCTCTCTCTCTCTCTCTCCTCTTTTTTTTTTTTATTTTTTATTTTTTTTCTTTATTTTTTTTTTCTTTTTCAAATTCTAATCACAATTTAAGATTCACACTCCACGCTAAACTTAAATTATCTGTATTTTTGCTAATAAATATATATATATTATATATATATATATATATATATATATATATATATATATATATATTTATATTTAATAGTCGAAGACAGAAAGGCAAAACGGAGTGAGTGACAGGAATTTTTCTAAAATGGATTGTAAATTGTTTTCACACAAGGTACATGAAATATTTTAGTAAGTTGAAATCCACAATAGATTAAAGTTGATATTTGTTGCCGTTCATCTGTCAGGCTAAATGTCTATAGACTTTGTATATTTGTAATTTATTTTTCCAATCACCACTACATTTGTAAGATATTGTAAATATTTTGTTATGCGAAATATCCACATCTTCAACAAAACTATTCTCATAGGTGAATACTTAATCATTCAAAGTAACCAAAGCGAATATAGTTACGAAAAAATCGTAAACTCAATGCTTTTTGAGAATATATCGATTTAGAGAAACTATTAGAGAAAAAAACAATCTTAAAAATGGTTGACAATTAATAGTATTATTTATTTTAAGGAAATATGGAAAATATAAAATTAGATTTAGTTTTACATTTTCCATATTTTGAAGTAAACAAAATTTTGTTGATTGTTAAAGGTTTGATCGCTATTGTAATTTTAAAAGAAAACTGATAATTTTAAGAAAATCTTACACATCAGATAATATTCTCAAAGTTGTCCAAAATAAACAACTTGCTGCTTGTAAACGTATAGTTACTTCAAAATTCGCTAGATTTTTCAGCAAGAAATGTGCTTGGGGTCGGTGGGAATTAAGTTCGGGGCGTAATCAGTTGGTTAAACATGACGCAGGTGTGCTTCGGGCGTAGCTTAAATACCTTGAGAAAATGTTTGTCTATCAAATCTGTAGATGAATCTTTCTTTTGTAATACGTTATCATTCGTTGTAATAGGTTCATTTACTATCCATATGTGCAATTAGACAATGTTAAATAAATATTGTATACATTCTAACTGTTAAATTAGTGTTTATTCTTGTTTTAAAGTTTTTGAATAACAATGGATTCTTATATATTATTTATTCAAATATTTTCTATAATTATATATATATATAATAATAATAATAATAATATATAATATATATATATATATATATATATATATATATATATATAAACTAGCCAATCGTTCGTGATTCAACAATATTTTAAAGAGAGGTTTAAGGTAGCGCCTTACAACCATAGCTCTATTTTATAACAGGTTAATCGTTAAGGAAACCCTTAGACATTGCTCTTCCTTATTAAAGGAAATACCGAAGGTATATACATTGAAATATAATTATTAAGGGAGGCCTAAACAAACAACATAATGAGACTTTAACAAAAGGGTCACTAAAAACTGCCATAAATACGGGCCTTAAGCTTTTACTCCTGTATGATATTAGTAAACATTTCTCATATTTCCAGACTTTGTTTTATTAGTTGAATAATTAAAAATGTAAAATAAACAAGAACACGTAATAGTGTTTATAAGTTTGACATCAATTTCCTTGTACTATTCTATAGATTATTTAGGTTAACAACTTGTATGAAGCACTCTCAGTAAACTACTTGCATCATGTAACACCTGTGTAAATATTCTCAGAGGGAGAGACACGTTGCAATCAGGGCTTAGATAAGATAAAGATATCTCTAAAAGTTTGTTAAAATAATTATTCTTATGTATACAGTATGTAAAACAAAATAAAACTAGTACCTATGATCAATCTTTTAGGAATACCAAACTTAGCAAATTATATTAATCACAAAATATAGATCTAGTAACAAGATATTTTATGAATATATTTTGCACATCTTCCTTTGTTATTCCAGTTATTCTAATATTAATATTCTGTTTTATTGTGAACTAATATATATTAAAATTCCTTCCTTTTCAAACTAATTAACACTAAATTCATGGTTGGTAGCAGCGGAGAGAAGCTAATTATTTAGTAGGAGTAGTAGTAAGGGAAGGAAATTGTTGGTTTAAAAAATTATTCTATTTTAAATTTTCTAAAAGCACACTTCCCAAAACCGAGAGTAAAATGAATTTAGTAAACATTTCTAAAAGCTTGGTTTACAAATACAACGATTTGTCCAGAACACGTGATTCGTGTCTATATTTATAAATCCGGCTTCATCACAACATGCACATGGTCAAGTTCTAATTGCGACTGTCGAATTATTTTAGATATACGTGGACTGCTAAATTGTGATTTGGTTCATAGAATGTATTATATACACTTATTTCATTAAGTTGTACATAAACTCCTTCAATGTTTTAACGACCTCAGCAGAGCGATATTCTGAAGATGGAACGAGTTCCGAAACGCGTCATATGATTATAAAGTAAGTAACTACTTTATTATTAAAGAAGTCACATAGACCGACATTATTGTTCTTTTATTGTATAAACTATAGCGCCTTAACTCTGGAGAATTCTTCTGTCTCTTATTATAATCCCCCAATCTTTTAGTACAATAAAATTCAGTTTTGTACTTTTTTCACACTTCTTTCTGCTTCCGGACATCGTCATCGCGTCTGTTATTAGTTGGCCCTCTTCTTTAGCTCCTTCAATCTCGATTGTTGACATATACTCTCTTAATTATATGGGAATTTTAGGAAAACTCTTCTTTAAAAACACTACATTTATACAAAATTTCTACGTTACCAATTCATGTTGTCTGTAGAGGGTTTCCCATTTACTCCTCCGTTCTTGTTCGTTGTAACGACACGCCGAATTTTTGTGCGTATGTAAATATAATTGTAATGTTTAACTTGTAAATACATGACGCACAGTATAGAGAGAATGAAACACTGGTCTGACCAAGGCGTGTAGAGTGGAATTACTTCAAAATCATTCTGTTTCACAGTGTCACCTATAGAACACTGATCCTCCCCTCTCTCTCTCTCTCTCTCTCTCTCTCTCTCTCTCTCTCTCTCTCTCTCTCTCTCTCTCTCTCTCTCTTTTCTTTCTCTCTCTCTCTCTCTCTCTCTCTCTCTCTCTCTCTCTCTCTCTCTCTCTCTCTCTCTCTCTCTCTCTCTCTCTCTCTCTCTCTCTCTCTCTCTCTCTCTCTCTCTCTCTCTCTCTCTCTCTCTCTCTCTCTCTCTCTCTCTCTTTCCCTAAATTCTCTTGTTTTCTTTATTGCTTCTTAACTGTCTTTCCTTCCTTGGTCTATCGGCTGATACCTTGAGCAAGAATACACCTTTCATGTGAGGGTTTATCCCACCGGGACGAGCGTTACCTCCGTCATCTGTCGGGTGATATCGGCAGCACGGACTTCCCCGTTCGTTGTCTGAAGGTTGATCGATCCGGGACAAACGTTCCAACTTACGAGTGGTCTGTCGGCTAATCCCGATGGCAATCTACTTCATTTGTTGTCTTATGAGGGTTGTTCCCCTCGGGACGAACTCCTACCACGTCATTTCCTCCTGAATACGCATATTGTCGAAGCCCTTCTGATACCTAAACTATAGTACCTCTATCCTCAATAGAAAGCAAAAAACACAGCTCCAACAGTTGTCACAGTTAACTGTTTTCCAGCTAATCAGGATAATGTTTCTATTACTTTTATTCCTAATACAGCTTACTTTTGAAACTACGTTTCAGATCCTAATAAGATATGAGTGTATCTATAATATAATCATATTTCAATAAGGTATAAAACGTGACCGTATTGTTGACTGTAGCACGCGAAGTATCATGTATTACTTTACCCCACGTCGCCTTACAGTCCTTGAATAATTCCCTCACCACAGCTATCCAATGTTTCTTGTCCTGAGCTTTATTTCTCCAGTTCCTCATACCCATCTGTTTAAGTCCTCAACCTCATCTGGGTCAGCCTTCTTCGTCTTCCCTCTGGGCCTCCCTTATACATTTTCTTTATTGTCCATTTTTTACCTATTTTAAGGTTCCCCAACCATAGGTTTTTTTTTTAGACGTACTTGTTTTATTTCCGTTACAACATTTAGATCGTTGTAAATGTTCTTCAGTTCTTGATTTGTCCTAACTCTCCATAGTCCGCTTTCTACCTTTACCAGTCCAAAATCTTCCTAAAGAAGTTCCTATGACAAATTGCTAGTCTTATTTGGTTTGCTTTGGTCATAACGCATCTATTAACTG
>OY740774.1:93007480-93123660 GCA_963513935.1 Aphrophora alni | reverse complement strand
TTCTGTTACTTTTGTTTTCATATCCCGTTTTCAATAAGGTTAACTAAATACTTGAAACTGTCAGCTTATTTAAAACTGTGTGCCATTTTCCAATAGTTCCGCGCTTTCTGAGCCTATATAATTTTTATCTTCCCATTCATCATCAGTTTATTTTATCTGTTTTAATTCTACGATATCTTCGTCACAGGGTTCATAAGAATTATGTCTGTCCTTTCTGTACCTATGTTTCTTGTTGCTCTTTCAGATCAAATTTATCTATTGGGCTATAAACTTCTTTTAAATGCGCATAAACGTCCTGCGCACTTTTTAATTTCTCCCAACATGTAGTGTAGGCCATAAATATCTTATAATACAATTCATTTTCATTTAATAACGATTATGTTGTGTAAAAAATTCTATAGTAAACTCATATTTATTAATAAAATAAAATTATGTACTTTTATTTCTGTTACACATAATTTGCCATTTGATATCATTTAAATGTCCAATGTGCAAATAAAATGTTAATGTACGAATACATATAGTTGAATGAATACAGTTGTATTAATGGTTTCTTAATACCTTTATTTGACTTCAATCAGTGTAACAGAAGGTACTAAGTAAGTCTGGTTGCTATTGTTCTAAACTATATTAATCACTTCAGTGACACAATACTTCGTATAATGAATTTGGTCTTGAGCTCTATACACTCACAAGAACCTAACACAACCCAACTCTAGCTTTTGTTTCTGTAGATTCAATGTTTCCTGCAACTTGTTACTTGGATGTGACCTAATAATAGGTTAATTAAGTTAAACATAATGCATTATTTGGACATCATCATGATTCAATTAAACCAGAATACTAAAATTATACTCTCTGATTTCTATAAAATATATATTGGCCTCCGTTATGTTATTAATAATGCAAATTATACATTCTATAAGTTATTATTAACTACAAAAGCACATTGAAGATTTGAATTAAAATAAACAAAGTATTTACATAACAAAAATCTTATCTATGGTTAACAACTTAGCATAAAAGAGTTGTTTTGTTACAGATTTACATAGAAATAACAATTTTTTTTTCTAATTTAGTGAACTTTTTAAAAACGATACAAGTGATGAAAGGCGGCATTGTACCGGGAATATTTTGATTAATTTAGTAAATTGTTTTTCATATAATATTGTTGTTCTTCCATATCAGGTCTCTTTTGACAAACTTTCGTTGTCTTCTAACAAGACGATTCTAGTTTGTGGACGGCTAGGAGTTTTATGTTTTTTACTCTGTTTTTAACTACGACGAAAACCGCGAGGTTTTTCCCCTTCAAACAACAAGACAAAAATCGTACATTGTTGTCCAGTTGTGTAATGTAAACCACAAATATATGAGACAGAAAAAAAAACTCGTAGGCAAAATATCACAGATATTACGTTTACTTAATCAAACGCATTTCAACGACAAAGTCGCCATCCTCAGGGAACACGAGCTACAATAACTAAACTATAACACGTTAAAAATAACGAGTTTGATTAAGTAAACATAATTTTTGTGAGATATTGTGTTCGAGTTTTTTTTCTATCTAATATTATATCCCAAGTCAAGCTCAATATTTATTTATACACAATTATTTGATGAAAAAACTATGTTTGTAAAATCACTGTGCTTAAAATATTGCAATTTTAAAATATCAACACGATAATTATCAAGCTTATAATAGCTATAAACTGATTTAATCTAACAGAATGTTCTTGGGAAATTTGAAATAATTTGTTTTATTACTTCATGACCATATGATAACAACATTACTACGGTAGTGTTTTAAACGTACTCGATAATAATAAAGTGTTTTATGAGGAAGTTTGAGTACTCCTTTTGTTTGATGATTGACATCCTTCCAAATATGTTGTTAATTCTGTGTCATTAGATGGAGATTCAGGGAAATGCTGTTGGTAGATGACATCATTGGTTTGATTTAAAGGAACAAAACATTTCCAAAGATATCAGTCCAGATTTAAATTGGCGTTTGAAGTTCACTTTAAATTTTAATTGAATTTTCGTAAACAGCATATTCAGGGAGTCGGGGACTAGTTGGATTGCCTATGCTATAGTTTTACATATTATGGATCTATAAAATTCACATTTACCAAGTGTAGAGAAAATTATGTAACCTATTTTGATGTGCCATGAACCCAGAATTTAAAAAAAAATTAAGATCGTTTCAAAATCGGCTCTGACGATATTGATCAAACTTTGGTAAACGTAGCCTCTAAGGGGTCAAACAAAACGGGTTGGTCGCCATCTCTAAGAAAACAGCTCGTGTGTTATTGATAAAAAACCAAAAGTCTCACATGTGACTGTTATAAATTTACAGAATTCGTTCAAATATATGAAAATGTGGAGATAAACGCCTCGAATCGGATTACAAAATAGTTAATTAAAAGAACCAGCTGTTCATTAAATTGGTTTGATAAATCAGCATCATTAATACCCATACCTCGATTTTTTCAAATGATGACGGTTATACGGCACAAGTGAACAAGTTAAGTTTAATTTAAATATAGTTTTGTCAGTTTTCAATTGTTTTGAGGACAGCTATATGAGAAAGTTTCTTCAATCTCTTTCAATAGTTTAATATTTAGCTTGTCATATATCAATATTTCGTTATATACATATTATAGTTTAGTTGCTAACAATTTTGAATATTGAATTATGTAATGAAATAATGGACGATAATCCTCACAAATTAGAAGATTTTTAATAAACCTTACATTGATTATTAAAAAGATTCAAAGAAATTAGTATAATCAATCAATTTCAGTTTTCGTATATTAAAATAATATTTTTTAAAATCCTTCTTTTGATCACACACAGCTTCAAAAGCATATAATCCGTATTATTGAAGAGAAGATATACATTTGGGCTTAGAGTTATAAAGGGATATAAACAGGTAATATAAAGAGAGAGATTTGTTTAGAGTAAATCTGTTTACTGAAAATTATCTTTTGAAGTTTACAACTAAATAGGATTTCAAAGTTGAATTAAATGTTATTAGCAATTTATAAAGCTTATCCTGGGGCGAATCTTGTATTATGAGGAAAATAGTCATGCATAAACCATAAAACTTAATGGAAAATTTATATCTACTCTAATATCTTAGGTGGAAAATTAATAAAAGTAGTGATTACAAAATAAATCGTTATTGTAAAAAAAACAGATTATTTTCGTACTAATAATGTAAAATATAATAGTTAATTAATATTATAGGATTAAATAAAGAAAACCAAACTTTCAAAACAATTTATTAATATAAATGAGCTACAATTGTTTCGCCTTGCGGCATCTTCGGGCAACAGATTTATATTATTAAAAATTGTTTTTAAACTTTAGCTTTATTTAATCCTATAATATGGAGTTTCAACAAGAAATATCTGCTGTTACATTAAATATTAATTTAATATATTTTTTAAATAGTAACGCAGTTTTTTTAACCCAGTGTTTTAATGTTCATAAACATCGGCCGAAGCTTAATTTAGTTTAGATAGGGTTTTAAATTATACGGGTTGAAGTAAAAAAAACTGATATCAAATTGAATTACATAAAATCATTGAGACTTAGGGGCTAACCTATTGTAAATGAGTATAGAAATTCCATCGGTGTCTACACTTTTAAATACGATCCCTCTTTCTCAAAAGGTCCGCCATGAGGAACTCTTGTTTTCTTTCGTCCAAACCCTATTAGAGGATTCGAAGGCTAGGGATTTTTTGTGCTCTGTTTCCCCCCCCCCATTTTAAAGAGGATGATAGTCGTGGATGTATTTACAATTTTAATATTGGACATTAATGAAATGGTATTAAAATTGTGGCCAACCCCTGTTTCCATAATTCATTCCTTATGGAATTTCTACCTAACCTTATGTAGAACACCTAACAGATATCAAACTGCTACATTATAGGTATTTGGACCATCTCATTGAGGCAATGTATTCAAATCACCATTTAACTTCAGATTTTTCTCACTTAAACCTTCAAGTCACTTGTTTCAAAATTTTATACCTCTATACGACTAACATTCCTTATCAAAGTTGAATATTTTGGTAAATCTTACCAACTGTAATAAGATGCCAGTGGTTAATAGGCAGACAGTTAGACAACTAAAATCGTCTAAATGACTTCTTGCATTAAGTGCCTATTTGTCAAAAATCTGTTAAAGTCACTATTTGTTAAATACTATTCATCAGAGTATTGAAGATCTAAAGTAGGCGTATTTGAAAAATGCGCAAAATATCGTACGTTAACATTGTACTTGAAGAACCTTGTTGTAGTGTAAACGTTTTCCAAAAATTATAGAGATATCTTAAAACCTAACCTAACTTCTAATCTAACCTAACTTAACCTAATTTGTATTGTTTACACTGATGACCGACGGTACTTGATAGAATTCCATTTTACCAAATAAAACACAATTTTTCTTTTGTAAAATTCTATAATTTATTTGGTGTAGCCGACCATGGTTTCGCCAGTTACGGCATTGACGAGGCTCTTACAAGACTGGAGCCTTGGTCTCATGGTCGGCTAGACCAAATAAATTATAGAATTTTACAAAAGAAAAATTGTGTTTTATTTGTTAACCTAATTAAACCTAACGTATTAATACAGATAAAATGATTAACTATGTGTTACGTTTTATTTTTAAAATAAATAAATTTCCGATGGTAAATTCTGTTTTAAAACGTAGAGTATTGCTGGAAAAAATATTAGGCGACAGTTTAATAAAGAGCTAATTTAGATAAGACAATGACTAACAAAAATTTAATAAAGTTCGTTTAATACCACTCTCTTAGACCAAATCAAATGAATTGTGGACAAACAAGAAACTTATATCAAATTAGGATAATATGTGAAACTAAAGTTAGATATGTCAGCCTATGTACGTAATTTGATATTTTATATATTTACATTGGTAGTATAATTTAAAAAAACTACAACTAAAATAATCCCCTTTTCTTGTCTAGATTGTCAAATTAGTCCAACTCATTTATTTATAGTACCGCATTATTTTATTCTTACCTTATTCATCGAAAACTCGATGTTTTTAGGAATACCTTACTTTTCCATTCTCTTTATTATTTCAAACTATTTGTAACTTTATTATTTGTTCAAAATTTTAAAAAAAAATTATTAGTAGACCCTAACATTATAGAATTTTAAATGATTTAAATACAGATAATTTTATTGTAAATTTTTTATTTTATTTGATTTTGTTTTCAGTAATTTTGTGTTAAAAATCTGAAGAGGTTCAAATGATCAAAATTTAGCACCAATCCTTATCAAGGGATTGTTACCTTAAAACCTCTCAACCAATAAGACACTTGAGCATAATACATTTAACATCGTTTGAGTGTTGTTATATTGCCTATTCTACACCGTAGTTTCCATAACAAACCCTAAAGTCCATAAGTTCTCCTCTCCCTCTCCCTACAGTTAGGAACTACTGCATATTTCTATGCCTCGTAATAATAATAATTTTAGTTTTTGCTATAACTAGTGATGTTTAGTAATAGATTAACTATTTTATACACTTAAAAACATTGATTTCATTGTTCAACTTTCCGCGGCTAGTCCGTTTGACACGTTTTACTACTTGAATTATCTCACAAGGATAATGTATAATGTCCCTCTGTTATTCAGAGATAATGAGAGCCTCTGTTATTGTGATGAATTTTCATATTATTGGTTAATTCTCCACAAGAAGTGACTACAAGGGCAAGTTTTAAACTTTAAAGAGGGAACACAATAGATTGTTAACTTTCTAACAAATTTTAATGAACTACCTCATTATCATACAACCTTCTTGTTCAGTTGACCAGAGTATGAACATGGTTGGGATTCTTTGCTATGTTTTTGTATGTGTGTAGTTCTGCTGATTTGAAGTTTATGTACCTGAACTTAGGTTTTATTAACGAATTATTGGTCCGTCAATGGTTAATTGTTATTTAATTACGCTAACGGAGATAAACAAAAGTATTCTTAAATGCACAAACTGTCCGTAAGTAAATGGAAAAGTAGCTTATTAAGCTCTTTGACTGAATATAGAACAGACTGATTTAGTGTATCTTACTACATGTAAGACTTTTGTCCCATCATCGTACAGAATTTGCAGATATAGTAAATGTTTTTGGGGTTTTTTTTTATGTGCAAACACCCTCTTCTCTTACCAAAATAATAATAAATATTACAATTAATCTCATGTAGCAAACATTTTTAAAGGACCACATTCTGTTTATTCAAAAATACACAAATAAATAAATAATAAGAAATTAAATGAAAGTAAACCATTTTGGAAATAGAATAGTTATATTAAAACATTATTCTGAAGGAAATATTTCATATTTAAAATTGTTAAAAATTTGTTTAAGTAAGCATACTTCAACATATTTCTAATTAATGTAATTTTTTTTATTGTGTATTTATAACAAACAACTGTTAATTTTAAACAATTTTATTATACAATAAATTGTTTCTAATGATGTCCAATTTAAACAAATACGTGTTGACAAACATATATTTACCTCAAAATGGACTAGATTTTTTTTCTGCAAATATTGCTCTTAGAGGAGAACGTACTAAGTTGGGAGTGTTGATCAGTTGGTTAAATACCGATGCAGGTGTGCCTCGGGCTTACTTTTTAATACGTTGAGAAAATGTTTTCCTATAAAATCTGAAGATATAACATTATTTTCATCCTTCTTATAATAAGTTTTCATAGGTTAATTTTATGCCATCCATATGTGCATCTAGAAAATGTAAAATAAAAGTTATAAACGATCTAACGTTTTAATTAGATTTTTTTAAAGTTAAGGGATAATAATGGATTCTTGATATTATTGCTACAATTTGCTATTATTTGTGTATATAAAATTAAATTATAACGTAAATAAAAAAACTCCTCTTCGTAAGGCTAAAATGTGTCTGGTTAATTCTTCGTAGGGAGTCACCATAAGGTCATACGCTAAACTTTTGATAAAGTGTACATTGCTTTGTTCACCCAGAAAAATATATTTGTAACTACTCGATTTGTTCATTTGGCCAGTATATCTTTCGATTCACTTTAGTTTTTTATTGTTTTTGTGAGTGTGTAGTTCTGTTGACTGTGTGTTTGTATATAAACTGGATTCAACCCTGAATAACTTTGATTTTAGTTTTAGTTTCTAACAAGGATACTAGGCTTGTATTGTTTATCTAAATGTTTTATGATTATCACTTGATAAGGGGGTTTAATGTTAACAAATATTATAACAAATATCGTAATAAATTATATCAATAATAATAAATTATTTTATAAGTTTGATGTATAATCTAATTGAGGTAAACAAATTAAGGTTTAATGTATTTATTTATACCATGAACAATTAATTTTGTAAATTTGATTTATTCATCATCTCAAAAAATATGTTTACAAAATAATTTCAATAAGCTAACTATATTTGAAGCCATATTTCGTGAAATATCATAAAATCTAGTTAAATGCAACGCCATAACTTACCTATATCTATTCTGCGAAAAACAAAATTATAAAATCTTATGTGAAAGAAAATTTAGAATTTTTACAATAAAAATGTTTCTCTGAAAACCACCATTTCAAGGATATTTTTGGTATTTGTTTAATTTTACATTAATCATACAAAATATTCATATGTCCTTATTTGTACATAAGTACATAAAAAATGTTTTACTTAGTTATTAAATATTAACGTCAGATTTTTATTATTATTATTTTTTTTCTCGATCAATATCATTTATAATGGTTTAATAAGATTTCTAATTTTGGCATTTAAACTATTAATACAATTTATATTTGAATAACATACAAAATATTCATATATCCTTATTTGTACATAAGTACAATGTTTTACTTAGTTATTAAACGTCAGATTTTATTTATATATTTTTTTAGTTTCGATCAATGTGATTTATAATGATTTTGATAAAGTTTCTAATTTTGTCATTTAAACTATTATTACAATTTATATTTGAATATCTTACATTTTATTTAATGTAGGGTAAAACGTTTTTTGTTATTGTTTTTACTCTATTATAGGTCTAAAGCAGAGGTAGATGCAAATAATAATATAATTATTTTTAACGTAATACAGTGATTATTATGTCACAACCCTGTTACAAATAAAATGAAACATTGATTCCACGAAGCGAGGGTAACAAAGGTTAGTGTTGAGCTGTGTTAGCTTCTTGTGAGTGTATTGAGCTCAATACCTTCATTATACGAAGTATTGTGTCACTTAGATGATTAATGTACTTTAGAATAATAGCAACAAGTCTCATTCAGTACCTTATGTACTGTAGAGTACGCGGTTTGCGGTCAAATCAAGTTAATAAGAAAACGTTGTTACTGTCGTATACACGTTCATTATTGTAAATTATTATACCAACATTTTATTTTGACAGTGATTACACACTGTAAATCAAGTACAACGAAAAACCTCTAAAGTTATATTTCACAAAAAATCATGATTTTACTATTGATTTCAAACTGGTATGGTTATCACCTGAAAATTTATACTTATATGAAATGTAACCTATAATATTGAGAAAGTATTAATAAGTTTATTAGCGCCATCATGGTACTTATCCACCTTCTTTATACAATGTAATCCAAGTAGATCCTTTAAATGTAATGACCAGGAAATGTTTAATTGATCAAGGGATTTTATCCTGTAGGGTAAGTTTATTTAAAATAATTGTTAGACAGGTTTTCAGAACCTCGTTACACTACGTTCTTTATGTCGGCTAGGCGTTAACGTACCTGGAAGTCTCCTTCGCTTCGCTCGTGTCAGTGTCTCGGACTTAGTATTCCTCGAAGCCTCCACACGCTTCGGTCGTGTCTGTGACTTGGTTCTGCTGAATCTCTTAACTACACGAATGTCAAATTTTCTTGAGAGGTCATAGTTGGGTGTTACATTTTTCTTTTCATTTTATAATATTTCTTCTTTTTTTTTTATAAATAAGAAAATTATGACCGATAGGTTCTAGACTTTGAACACGAAGGAAAAAATAATATTTTTGTTTGTTAAGACTCTCAGAGTTGTTTATTATGACTTACAAGTTTAAAAAATCATTTGCCGAATAAAATAATTTTAAATGACTTGTCTTCTTTACAAAAATAAAATTTTATAATTTGTTTCATTAGAGTTGACTTTATATAAAATCACATACAAAATATGTTTAAATTGTCTTTTTAATTTGATGAATAACATCATTTAAAACCATAAAAAAGTAAAATTTATAAATACTAACCTTAGGTGTTACCGCCGTAGATTTCACATTATGTTTGTAAAGTATAGTCCATGCATTAAATTTGTGTCTTTGAACGCGAACATTTCCATATTGTTGAATATTCTTTATTTAAGGGGGAGGGCATTATAAACACCCGCCTGAAAATATCAGTCAAATCTCCATTTCGTGGAGATTAACATTTTGTACGAACCTGTCTAAATAATAAAAATCATAATTTATAACATCAAAGGCAAGCTATAATAATAAGCAAAGCAACTTATAATCTGAATTAAATACATTTGTCATTCCCAGGAAATCATTGGAAACTAAAAAAAAAGTCTGATGTACTCAGTTTCGGCCTACACCAGGATTGAGTAATGGGCGGTGATAATGTCACAGGCAGAACTACGTTGCATAGACTGTGACGTAAAGTTCCAATGCTTTATTAGATAGTAGCTTGACAATGGCTGTCAAGGCCTGTCAAAATGTAATTCAACGAATCTTTAACGACGACGAAGAAGATAAACTTATATTTATAACTCAAATATATTTAATTTATAAGTAATATTTCCAATCTACAGTACGTAACTATTTCTGGCACTGATCTGTTGTTTATTATCAGTATGAAATGCCTTTGCAATAATATGTTAATAGATTTTATACGTATTCCGGTGTTTGACATTCGTCTTAAAATAGTCAGTGGGTACAACTAAATGTATTTGTTTCTCTTGGATCAATGGTACAAAGTTAGTGCACCAATAACTGGAGTAGTTGAAGAAGAAAGGTAGTTTGTAAGTTGTGGAAATTGTGTGTTTGGATTTATATTTATTTTCATCCTTTGTTTATGTCAAGTTACATCAAGAAACATGTGAAGGCTAAAATTTTCTACATACATTAAAACCCAAAATTTAACGCCATAAATTTATCAAATTTTGATAAATTAATTCATAAAGAAAACATAACATCAACAAAATAAATCTGTCTGACCAGTAAGCAACAAACTGTGTTGTGGTAATCCTGGAAGCGCCATGGCACTCTTTCACAGAGTAAAACGCACAATCTTATATACAGGGTGATTAATAAGTCCCGGGAAGGCTTAACCATTACAGATACAAAGCTACAAAGGTTTGCACTTGTTAATGGACACAAAAACCTATTTTAGTACGTATTCAGGGGATCGCTACCTTTTCAGGGGGGACGGCCCACAAGGAGTAAGTAGAAAATCTTAATATCGTACATGTTATCGTTGTCGTATCATCTTTACGTCATTTTTCTTTTCTAAAAAAATATATTTTAAAATAGGTGTTATGATTTGAAATTGTAGAGTAAGGTACCCTTTCTTCTCCCCCACCCTAAATAATTAAAAAAATATTTTTTTAAATAATGTTGTTTAGCTAAAACAAAGCTTTCTAATTTAGGGTTTTCATTTTTAATTAGACATCTCGTGATATTTCAGACACCTTATAGATATTAAACGCTATATTTAGTTCTTTCTTTCTTTCTTTCTTTCTTTTTTTTTTTTTTTACGTAGATGTTGCAGATTGGCGTGTTATCAATTTTATTGGATCAATTTCTGACGAAGAACATTTCTAGACATTAAAGATTTTGTATGTAAAGCGGAGAAGAAGAAGAAGAAGAAGAAGAAGAAGAAGAAGAAGAAGAAGAAGAAGAAGAAGAAGAAGAAGAAGAAGAAGAAGAAGAAGAAGAAGAAGAAGAAGAAGAAGAAGAAGAAGAAGAAGAAGAAGAAGAAGAAGAAGAAGAAGAAGAAGGAGGAGGAGGAGGAGGAGGAGGAGGAGGAGGAGAAGAAGAAGAAGAAGAAGAAGAAGAAGAAGAAGAAGAAGAAGAAGAAGAAGGAGAAGAAGATGAAGAAGATGATGACGAAGAGGAAGAAGAGGAAGAAGAAGAAGAAGAAGAAGAAGAAGAAGATAACAGTTAAATATAAAGACATTCGAGTGATATAAGTCGACACTCAAGTTATCTATATTTAAACCGATGTCAGAACTACATTAATCGAAATTACTTTACTTTTACGGCAGTGTATGAGATTGGTGTTTAGATTTATTTTAGTTGTTTCGTTTAAAGGCTTTTAACTTCCTCTCACCAAAATATAAAAAAAGAACATAAAATGAAGACCCCCCCTCCCAGGGTTACAAAAAACAAAAATAGGTCATGTGAAACCAAATAGGAAAGACGAAAGAGAGGGATCTACCCAAGACTACTTGACAACGTGTGATCCGGCTTTGGTCTCTTGGGCTTGTCTCACCCAAGTGAGCCCCTGATAAGTATTTCGGTTCTAATTATTTTATCTTTAAACTTTCATTAAAGCCATTATTATTTTGAAATGTCTGTTTACCCCTAATAATGAACATTCAAATATGAAACTAAATATAAAAACTATTTTATTCGGTAAACATAACGATTGTGTATGATTTATTTTCAGTTTAAAATTAAAAACTAAACAAATTAAATAATAAAATTAAAAAAAATAATGAACACTAAAATGACATATCAATACTATTAATTCATAGTTTTAGAATATTAATTTATATAAAGTATGTTTTAAAATACATTTCATTGTCAGTGCACTCTGTAGTTATCAGAAGGTACTACGAAGGGTTGCTATTATTCTGAACCATATTAATTACATCAGTGCACACAATACTGCGCATATTGAATTAACTCTTCAGATCTGTACACTTATGATAAGCTAACACACTCAATTGCAGCTTTTGTTACGCTCTGTTTTGTTGACCTATTGTTTCCTGACATCTTGGTTCTGACCCGACAATAAGTTTATTTAGTTAAATACTAAATTAGTATTTACATTAATCATGGTTAAAGGATATGTTGGTAATTATTTATTACGTTAGTTATAAACAATGACGAAATAAACATGTTATCAAAACCGCTATAATAAATAGTGTTTATATCTTCAAAGTTGGTAACGTTTCAAAAAACTATTTTAGTGTTGGAAGTAGTTACATATCTGTTTTATTAATATTGTTGTGTTATTATACAAAACAGACGTTGGTAACTTTTTACGACGTTACATTTCTATATTTTTGTATATTCCTATTTATTTGTTTGATCTGATTTTAAAGTCTAAAGGGCCTTTCAAACCAGCCCTGGCACCACGACCGTAGGCCTATTGTGCAGCTAAAGTTTTCTCATTCTAGATTTGGAAATTTGTTACGAGTTTAAGTAATCCAGCAACTGATAGTTCCCCAGGAATTTGTAATCCAAACAACCTTTCACCTCTTATTGGTCAGATCCTCACGATGAAAAATTGTGGTCTGCGGTATTCTCAACCTTCTCCTAGACACTCACAGTTTCGCCTTGACAAGCTCCTATCCTGTGCAAGTGCACTCTCAGACCACAGTGTTCCGTATTTTGTCTGAGTTGTCTTCTACCTTGGGTCATTATTCTTCTGGGTCATTATTCTCTTTTCAGGACTAGGTGAATGGATGTCTCCAAGTATTGATTTACTATAGGATTCCCCCTTGAGGCTTCCCCATCTTTGCTGGTGTTTTCCATTACCCACCTGTTTATGGCCATCTTGGTCATACAAACGGATATTCCTATAGCTGGCTCAGGACCTACAAACTCTGTAGATCCTACAGCTGTTCCTACAAAGATCCAGAGCCCCGTTTAGCTAGATTGTTAATCTTCTAGTTACGCTCAGTACAAAATTACCCGCTTTTCCTGGGATAAAGCATTGCAGTTTTCACGGGATTCCAATACCAGACTATATTTCATTGTATTGTCTGCAAGTGCAATAATTGCAGCATGACAATCTGTATATAATATGTGGATACAAAGTCCCGTATCAAATTCTCCCGTATACAGTCATTTATGGGGAAACTTCGGTCTGAAAAACTGTGGCCGTAATTGTCCCATGGGAAACGAACGTTTCAACCCCAATCTCAGCCCATATACATCGGGGTTGAAGTTACCATACCTGTCGTGCTTGCTGCAGTTTGTATATTCCCATATTTTTTCAAGATATTTGAAATAGAATTTTATGGGGAAAAACTTCCAAATAATACTTCCCTTTAAAAATGGTTAATTTAGGAAACAATTTTATGAAGTACAAAATATTAATTTTTAATGCAAATAATTTATAAATAAAAACGAATTTCTTATTAACAATAGGACTTAAAGAAGAGTATTTAAGAACCGTATGTATACGCGGTTTGAATAATCTATCAGTATAAAACACAAAATATAAATTCGTTCAATTTAGAATATTGAGAATTGTAGTACATAACTGGAAAAGTAATGAAACAGATTAGAAAAAAAAAACAGCCTTGATTTGTTTAGCCATTTGGATTGTTTACAAGACTCAGATTTATTTGTATTAATATTGAAACGTTGGGACAGACATATTTATTTTATGAATTGTTTTTAGAAGGATATCTAGTTTCTCAAGTGCATGATATCTAGTTACTCCCACAATTAATGAATTAAAAAAAAAATCATATTTATTAAAATCAATTAAATATTCTAAACGTAAACTTTATATAAAATACTTGTTATTTATAAACATAATTTAAAAATATACTTCGGCTATAAATCTGTAGAGCTTTGTTTGATGACAATATGGAGTTAAAGTTACACCTTCAATAAATTTACGGTGACTAATTCCAATAAAGTCAAACTTGTACAGTCGAATGATTAAACTAACAAGATAACTTGCTGTAACTACAAAACAGTTGAGTAAACTCAATATTGAAACTAACCAAAATGTCAATTTGTTAACAGTATTAGTTCTTTACTATTAGTTTACAGAAGTTACACGTATGAAATGTTAAAAGCATATTGAAAACCGTCGTAAGTGTCAATTATCTGATAAGTATAACTTCAGACTATTCCACTTTTTACTAACCTTCGTGTAGGTTTTGTATGTGGCTACATTTTGACCGTATCTCCCAGATATTTTATTCAATTTTCTAAACTTAAGATTTAGCCGAGCTTGCCATTGAAATAAAGTCTCGTTTTTTCAGTAAATCATTTCGAACAACGTCTTATTAGAATGTACCACAAAGGACAAAAAATAAAAATAAAATAAAATGAAATAAATAAACGTATTGGTTAACATCTCCCCAAAAATTCCGGTTTTCTACCAAAAATATTTTTTTAAAGTCTTGGTAAAAATTGAAGTTTTACCATTGTTCAAAATCGGAAGTAAACCTATTTAAATTTAGGAATAATCTACAAAAAGATAATGAATCCCGGCCATCGTTCGTAAAAACTCGATTTCAATCAAATACGCTTTACGCTTCACCAAAGTTTGACACAAGCGAAGTATGCTTTCGCTCTAAATAAATATATAAATTTGTTTTAATCTATTTTAAAGGTTTTATTTAAAGTTTATAATCTAAAAGTTTCTTCAAAAAATACACGGACAAACAACAAATTTAGTAATATAGCTAAACAAATATAGGTAAACAAAGATTGGTAAACATCAAATTTTGCCCTCGTGTGTTAAGTGGAAATACAGACATTTTTGGAAATATGTCGATGAATATTATTTACGGTTTTAGTGGTAGTTGTATGATGAAGTTTTACAATATTTTTGCACCGTTTATTGGGGTTTTACCTACGGACTCTTTACGCCTGTCTGACGGTCTACCTGTAAGTCGGAACCACTCTACACAGAAAAAAAACATCCTATATATTTGTATGTTTGCATCTATATTCTATGTATTGTCCCACATTTACGAAAAATATAGCCGTGACAAAAAAAAATGAATTGGGGTAGTTTAGGAGCAAAAGCTTATGAATTGAATATATTTTGTTAGAAAATATTGTGTGGGATATATATATATATATATATATATATATATATATATATATATATATATATAAATAGCAGTGCAAAATCATATATTATACTTTAACGCACAAATTTCTTGAGGTTGTATCAATTGTATCAACTTCCGTTGTTAGTTGGTGAACCATGTATATAAAAATCATTAAAAGGGCATTCATTGGACTATGTTAGCAACTAAAACTAGTTACACTTGAAACTTATTAAGGGCTAAATTGAGCTTAGAGCGGTCAAAACCATTGCGAATTTGTGACCAGGGAAACCACTAGGTTCACGTTTGTATATAATTTTGTTGTTTTTACCGGAGATACAAACGTGAATATGAAAACTACAAGTCACAAAACTACACTACAAAAGAAAAGGTAAACAACTAACTAAATGTGGATTGTATGCCAATGGAATAGTAACCTAGCAGTTTATCATTGGTTCGCTCTTTCAAACAATACAGTATATTAATTTACACTCA
The DNA here is from genome assembly GCA_963513935.1 of Aphrophora alni. Lineage (NCBI taxonomy): Eukaryota > Metazoa > Arthropoda > Insecta > Hemiptera > Aphrophoridae > Aphrophora > Aphrophora alni. The sequence goes on along the minus strand of OY740774.1, from coordinate 93,108,089 downwards.
AAATATCGTGCGTTAACACTCAAAAATCATGTGTTAACATACATAAAGGATGACAAATATTCCCTTAAACCACATCAATGATATGATCAAATAGTTCTAAAACCAAAATGTTTATGTTCATAAATTAAACTATTTTTAATTTTTATTAATTTTAAATATTCAATATGAATATGAAATGATGAATCATAATCCTTACAAATTAGAACATGTCAAATAAACCGTACACAACCGATGAAAGAGATTTAGAGAAATATTTTATTCACATATTTAATTTTTGTATATTTTGTAAACTCTTCATTTGATCGCAAATTCCAGCATAGTTTCAAAAGCCTGCAATCTATATTACTGAAGAGTTGATTTACATTTAGACGTTATAAAGGAATAGAAATTGGTAATGTAAAGAGAGAGATTTATTTAGTGTAAATCTCTTTACTGGTTGTTATCGTTTGAGGCTCACAACTAATTGGGATTTTAAAGTTTAATTGAATTGATGTATTATTTATTGCTTATCCCTGTTGAAATCATTAGTTTTATATATTATGCATACAAAACCAGAGTGAAAATGATAGGTTATATTTAATTTTAACTCTCATTGCATTATAGTTGTTTGGAAAAAATAGCGATTATATAATAAGTACAGTGGGCCAAGATTAATCAAGTGTAAGTGCTGCAGGAATTCTTGAAGATAGCTTAGCGGACTTGCTACAAGACTATTGAGATTTCAGACGAGCATCTACAAGAGGTGCAAACAGGGTGATCAAACTTCGTGCATAAAGGAACTTGTAATTATTTCAGAGTCAGATAATGAAACTATAATGTAGAATCAGATTTGTGAGTCACAACAATTAGAGTCATTCTGGATGATTAGTAATAATACAAGTGTGAATGGTTATACTTGTTAATAAAGGACAGTTAATTGAGTACTGAACCATTTGATTATATAAAAATAAAGAACTCGGGCAGTTTAAAGAAGGTAATCCAAACAGGGCCCATAAACAAATATCGACATGTATAACATTTTTAAAGCAAGTCAAACAAAACAGTTTCTACTTATATATATATATATATATATATATATATTGCAAAATGTTTTATATTACAAAACTAAAAGTTTTGTCTTTCGTGTAATGTAGACTAATTGAAATGTGCACGGGATTCCTATGTGTTACGAATATTGATATCTTTACTCTGTTAAAATCACACACCTTATTTCTCTTTTTGTAAAAATATATTGTCCTTAACATGATCGATATTTTAGCAAACATAGTTTCCTGGCGGGATGGGCACTAAGAAGGGGGGGAGGTGTGTAATCAGTTGGTTAAACACTGACGCAGGTGTGCCTCGGGGGTAGCTTTTAATACGTTGGTGAAAATGTTTTCTTACACAATCTGTAACTCCTTGCAGCTACATCTTTTAAAACATAATTTAATTTGTTATTAGGTCTAGGGTTTATCTTTTACTAAAAGTATAACAATTAAAATTCGACTTTACATAATACTCATCAGGTTATTTATTTATTATATATTTAAAATTATTTACTAACTATATTTTTCATTTTTCTATAACCTAAATTGGAGTGATGGTACAGATATTTAATAAAAAAAAATCTTTTTCGTTTAATATAGACTAACAAATTTTAAATTCATGTCTAATAAAAATCCTTACATTAACAATGTTCTAATTAACTACTGTAGTGTCTGTTTGTAAAATTATATTGTCCTTATAATAGTCTATATTTTTAAACACACACGCACAGGGCTTAAAGACGGGAGGGTGCATTAAGATGGGGACGTAATCAGTTGGTTAAACACCGATGCAGGTGTGCCTCGGGGGTAGCTTTTAATACGTTGAGAAAATGTTTTCCTATAAAATCTCTAGATGTAGCGATATATTCTGCCACATATTATAGCAGCTAATTTAATTTGTTTTTATTGTTATATTGTTTAATTGCTTACCTCATACACAGTGTTAAATAGACATTACCTACGTCGAGTCTCCGACTTTTTAAAATCAATTGTTTTATAGGATTTACAACAAACAGTGGAAACAATAAATCACAGTTTTTTAATGACTTGTATACAAAATTTGATCGTTATAATTAAAGGATGTCTCACGAAACATTCAGATCCACAAATGTGTAAAAAAAATTTTTTTTTTCGCCAAGATAACTTAGATTACTTTTGGAAATAAATGTGGATGAAAATACAGTATTTACTCCAAATAAATAAATAATTTGTTTAATAAAATATAGTAATAATATAAGTTTTCAATTGAATAGTTTTCTGATAGAAATCCACACTTTTACTGTATAACACTTTTACTATATAATATATATTAAATTGCTTACAAGTTTTATTCTTTTATTAGAACTTTTAATTTGGGTTCCTAGAACTTCAGTACTTTAGTAATTGCCTGTTACATTTAATGAACCTAATCTAATAATGGTAGGTCTATTCTATCATATATTTGAGAATGTTATAGGCAATATCAGAAAATTATGTTTTTAGATTTTTGTCGATAACTTGGTTATCTTAGAAACAGATAAATTAAAACATCTTTTTTTTTCGTCATTAGCAAACAAAAAATATCTTGTCGTGTATTTTTGTGTAAAGTTAACGGTTTTCAAGTTATTTGACAAAAACATTAAACTCCCGCCAATTTTTAATTTAATATAAAATTACGTCTTTAGTGCACTTGTACAAATAGTGTGTACTAAATTTGAACTCAATATCTTGTATATTATTAAAAATGGCGGATAAACGGGATAATTGTGGGTTTTTTGGATCTAAGTTTATGTGAAATTTATAGAAATGTGTACGTGTAGATGAGCTTCTAAAGACTCTGCATATCTTTGTGAATCTCCCCGTATACATAAAATAATTGCAGTTTTCTAAAAAAGATGTTCGAAAACAATGTAAATATCTATTTAAATAAATAACTCTAGACAAATGGTTACCATTTCTTTCGTCATAACGCTTTCTATATAAACTGTTTAATTAGGGTAAGAGATAAATTGTCTGCTCCAAGTTTAACTACAGTTTAACTATCAGCATTAAGTATGATGATAATATTCTGTAGTTTCCAACATAATATGTTATATCATTGTTTAATAACAGTATTATAGATTATGACATACTTTATCTTCTACCTGTTGTTGTTATTTTACGGAGTTTATACTAAATTATGTTCTATATTTTTAATCAGCATGTATTTGCCCTGTTTATAAAAAAAATTAATTAGTAGTTTTAAAAATAAATAAGATATTGAGCCTACCTTTTTATATATATCACATCTTACCAACGTTTATAAAACACACTTATATACTTAAAATGATAGAAGGAAAAGGAACAGTTTTGACAATATGCTTATATAAACCTTAAAAAAAAAAAAAAAATAACATAAGATACATGCTTTCTAGACTCAATATCTTATGACTTTTTCAAGTTAATAAATAAATTTAAAAACATTGAATCTAGCTTTTTTCCCTATTTAAGTTTTACAAATAAATTTACCTTAAATAATGACTTTATTTTGTAAATTTTTTAAATGGCTGTTGTTTAAAAGTTTAATTTCAAAATATTTGATAAGATTAAAGTTACAAAAAATTACTAGGGATAACAAATTTTGCTATTTTAACGATACAAAACTAGGCTGATATCAGATTTATTGATATCATATAAACAAACGATAACAGATTTATTGATAAAAAAAATTTCTCTTAATTTTCGTGTAGCAGTGTATATATTTTTATGAAGAAACAATTTGATCAAATTTTTGATAAAAAAATTAATTTTTGACTCCAAAAAGTGCTGCTACTCCCTTACACTTTGTATTATTCACGAAATACTCCTTCACATATGAAGCTCATGGTGAGTAAAACGAATTTTTCCAAGGGAAGAGTGAGAAGAACTTATTTTAATGATGTATAATCAAAGATATTAGTACTGAGTCTCAGAAATAAATTTTTAGACAATTCTATTATGATTTGGTAATAAATATCATCTCAATTATTATGTACTAGGATTGTAAATAAAATTGTAGGGCAATATTTTAAAATTTCATTAAACAGAAGAATTGAGTTCGATTGGCTTGTTTTTATCTTATGCTGTTGGATTTTGTAGACAAAATTTATTCCTTTTTAATCCTTTTATCTTGTTAAATTATTATAAATTTAATTGAAAATGATTAATTATTACATTTGCCAGACATGAGAACTGTATATATTTTTTAAATCAACAATTTAGTTTATTGTAGTTGTATTTATGGTAACCTTTACTACTGTAAATAAAGTGGCTACTTTTTCTTTTGGATTAAATTAAAAAGTGAAATATTAAAAAGTCTTTATATGTTTCGCCCGTGTCAGTGTCTCAGCCCCGGTGGGCCTCGAAGCTATACATACGTGAAGGAGCTTCCACTCGCTACGCTCATGCCAATAACTCGGTCTTGCCGGATATCTAACTATAAAAATATCATATATTCTTTGGTGCTCAGAGTTCGAAATCGAAATTACATTTATGGTAATAACTATGCTATTAGTTTTATACAGTGTTTTGGGTGGTTTTTATTTACAGTTTGTATCTAATTTAGCCTGTTTTAAGTTGAATAATCTACAGGTATAAACAAAAAACTATATAATAAAATCAAACTTTAACAATTTTAACTCGATTTCTGAATTTCAATAGGGTAAGAGCACACTATATTTTCTATACCAAATTAAATGTTCCTATCATTATTTTTGTGGCCGCTGTCACCTTTATGTGCAAACGACAACGAAGACAGACATACGTTATATCCAAAATCACTTTTTCGGTTTCACGAAGTCACAAAAAGTGAAGATCATCAAAAAACGGAGTTCGATATTTTTGATGATTACCAAACCTGGATTATATCTATAAATAAATTCACAGTAAAGAGTTTTTGTTTGTACCGGTTATACACAACAATAATAATTTAATAACTAGACACTTTATTGTTAATTAATCTTTAAAATATTCTCGTATTGAAATCTGCCTCACTTATTTTGCTTTATTGAAAGACAATGTGGTGTTAAAGTTACAATAAATTTACGGTGAATAATTCCAATAAACTCAAACTTGTACAGTCGAATGATTAAATTAACAAGACAACTTGCTGTAACTAAAACACAGTTGTGGAAACTACTACTCGACAGCGATTCACAAGTTTATAATGTTACCTTTTAATTTTTCATTTACTCAAATTACAGTTACTGAAATTTATTATAATTTTAGATTATTACATAGGAATTGGAAACTGATTTAGAAATTTGTTTTTGGGTGACAAGATACAGTTAAATATCTTTTAAAGTAGGAAACAAAATAAAGTGAAATCTTGCAAATATTTTATTGGCAAAAAACTATTTTTCTTCATGTGATGTAAATTCATTCGTCTCATTAAATTGCAGGTTTTGGTTGTTAATTAACCGCCTATCAAGTCATACCTCATTTTAAAAGTCTTAATGAAAGAAGAACAATGGCAACAATTGACATCATTATTAGACCGTATCCAAAATTTCGCCCGGATGAAAAGGTCAACTTACCTCAGATTTGTATTCGTGAAAATTAATAAGCAGACACAACGTTCAGCAATTTCTTTACCGTATATTTTAATGAAATGTAATCAGGTAAATTAGTATTTTACATTTCAATGCTAACGTTGCATGGTACAGGGTGTGATAAAAAATTCCATTATACATTGTACCAATTTTACACAACAACTTAAAGTAATGTTTACTTTAGATCTTAGTTGAATTATTTCTACAACAAATGTTCAAAATGTTTTCCCTTCATAGGTTGACAGTCTGCCGATCTGTAATATTAATAATTATCCACAATATGCAAAACTGTTTCTCTCAATATTCACACCGTTCTGTGAATTGGTTTTATACACCCTGACTTTCTGATGGACCTAAAAATAATAGAAAATTTCCTACTTGTTTCTTACCTAACTTTCAACAACGTTTTTTCATCTTCTAAGAGTCTAATTTATCTAAAGAAAAATGTATTTAAGGTAATAATTCACCTTGTACAATGTCATCCGAGATGTAATGAACACTTTACAATGTAAAGGGATGTCTAAAACAATATTTTGTTTATTATTGTCCAACCATCCACCATAAAATGTTGGCATTGAAATGTAAAATACTGATATACGCGATTAAATAAAAAAAAAAAATACACTAACGAAACATTGTGTTACCTATTATCCACGAATACAAATCTGAACTAATTTGGCCTTTTTGTATACTTGACCGGGCACCATTTTGGATAGGGTTAAGATAGTCTGATCTAGTTTTCGCCATTTTTATTCATTTATCAAGGATTTTAAAATTACGTATCACTCAATGGCGGTTTACAATTAAAAAGTTTTAGTTAACCCCGAAACCTTCATTTAATTTGAAGGGAAGGGTGAATTTATATAACATGCCAAAAATAGTTGTTTTAGAGTAAAAACAATTACAAGATTTCACTTTTTTTGTCTTTCCTTCTTTAAAAGATACTTAACTAGTCCGAGACTTTTTGGACACTCAGTATTACACAGTATAAAGTAAACAGTTTAGTAAATCATATTGTACTAAGTAACAAATCAATTTGGTTTTTTTAAGACCATCCGTTTTGATGTCCCCCATTGGTGTTTTTGAAATTATTTCGTATGTCATTTGTCGTCTGTGTAGAGTTACAAAAAAATAGTTTTATATCTGAAAATAATAATAAATAAAAATAATATGAGTTGTTCTTACTTACTTCTTACTTCTTAATACGAGCTTCCAGATCACTCTCTCAAAAGCTCTCTCTGCCAACTTCCAACTTCTCTGTCAAAATATATTCAAACTTTGTGTGAGTCACAGTCAGGTATATTTTAAGATTCTCTCTTGTAGAGTTCTTTGTTTCACAGTAAAGGAGGATGTGTTCAATGGTTTCCTCTTATTTGTCACAAGCCAAACAGTGAGGAGACTGTGCTAAGTGAAACCTATTCAGGTAGGCGTGGGTGACAATGTGAACAGTTCTTTATACGCGGAGCAAATTTAATTGAACGTGCAACACCTCGCTTCAGTGATGCTTTGGATGACTCTTTCTGAATCTTAAAAAGGAATCGTCCCGATGTACTATCCCTCCACTGCTACACCCAGGTTTTCACAAATTTATTTTTAATATCTTGCAGACACTTATTAAGAATTGTCTGAATCCGGCGGGCAGGTTGAGGTTTTGTTGCATGATTGGTCAGGCGAACAGCACTTTCATTGCCATGAATACCACAATGACTGGGTATCCACATGAAAGAGTAATATTTTCCCCAGATAGTCTTCCCAACATTTTATGAATCTCCTCGGCACAGTAAAACTGTCTAAGGATAACAGTATCTGCAGCCCAAACTCTACCCTCTACCTATTTCATTGCTTTAATTCTTCCTGTGTATTGGCTCTGTACGTGGGCAATATGTGGACCCCACAGCCTTTATTTTAGAATATAGAGGCCAAAACAATGCCAACATGACTTGTTCTTTATTTAAAGTTTTTTGTATGTATAAAGGTCTCAGAAATACAATTGGTAGATCACTGTAAAAAACTACCTGTGTATAACACATAATGAAATGTGTTATAACATTTCATTAAGACATTTAGAGTATGAATTCATGTCGACACATATTCTCGTCAGTGTTCATTCAACAATGTGCGAAAAATGGAAACAAAGTTCAGTTACTAAACTTGCATTCCTTGATCTTTGACATTGTACCTTCTAACATAAATCAAATCATCAGCATAATATCTAAATTAATGGCGGCGGTCATCCATTACCACTCACCCCTCTCTCCTTCCACCTCTGTCCCCTACAATCGTTAGCTATTCCATTCACACTAAATCCATTCCTACTGCATGTTACACTATTACATTCTCCATTTTCTTTAATGTTAATTTAAGTAATTCCATCACCAACATTTTGTTAGTTCAATAGTTAAGAAATTTTATTATTATTACAATTACAATTTTATTATTTACATTACATACAATTCAAAAATATTTTGATTTAATACAAAATTTTGTATTGTACACAATTGTCAAGATTTTTTTTTCCAGTTTTTTGACAATAATTCGAATATTCTTTGAGTTCAAATAAAAATACAAAAAAAAAAAAATCGTTTGTCATTCAAAAGGGAAACTCTTTTGTCTTCTATAATTTTTTTTATAAAGTTAATTTGTTTTGAGATATTCGACGTTAATAAAATTTTTCAACGACCGTCATTTTGGAAAAAAAATACAAAATAAGGTCATTGTTTTTGATATCATTGATAAAAGGTCACATAATAAATATACATACCTAATTTGGATTCGATATTTTAACCTATTTTCAAAAAATATAATGTGTTTTGTAGGAAACATAAAATTGCGGACAGGTAAACAACTAAGTTTGTTTCAAACAAATGAATATTCGATATGTGTATATTTAAACTCCAATAACAAACCCCTAAAATATCCGACAAGACACCCTGTATTAATTTCCTATAATTCAGTTTTCAAACACACGTTTTCGGACGAATCTTTGGTCATACACAACTGTTGCTATTAAAACGTATACTGCTGGTTATAAAGGTATTTATTAATGATGGATTTTTCATATTATATGGTTCATTCCTTCATGTGTCATCATTTGCGTATAGAAAATTAATACACGACGTTTCGGGAATATAAATCAATTCTCGTTATCGAAGGTGAAATTAAAACATAAAAGTAAAAAAAGGAGAACCTTCTTGCTGTAATTTTCTATACACAAATGATATGCTACTGGATCAAAAATGTATACAACTAATATATTCATAATTTTTGTGGTAATAGAACATAAATCGATAAACACTAAATTCTTTCTATACACAGGAAAAAAAGAAATTTTTTTGATTTAAACAAGTAATACGAGTAAAACAAACAACAATTCCGTACAAATTATGTTCCACACCTTGCCCCATCTCGCCAGGGATACAATAACCCTGCCTCTATAATATAGTCAAACTTTTTATCTCAACAACAACAGTTTAGAGTGTTTAAGAAAGTCGACTACATGTAGAATTATATTATAAAGTAAAGTAACATCTAAACATACCTCCAGTGTTGCGAACAAAATAGTTCGTTTGAGTGAATTAATTATAATTTGATATTTCAACGGAGTAAAATATAATTGATTTCAGAATATTTTATTTGTTAAAAATACATAATAAAATATCTTTTTTTAAAGTCAAAAGTTAGCTGTAGCTTACTTTAAAAAACCAAAAATTATTATTTAATAATATATTTGTGGGTTATACGATATTTCTCAAAATTAGCACAAATAATTTAGATAAAATTTTGTCAAAATGTGTCCTTCAAGGATCTAATAAAAACGTATTGCTCATAAGATATACACATGTAAATAATAAAATTACTTTTTTCTCTTATTTAAGTCGTATGAATATATTTGAAGGAAGATGACGACGAACATTATTTTCGACTGAGTGTATGAGAAAGTTAGTGCAATATTTTTACATATTTTCTTATTGTAAATGTAAAAAAGGAATTTATAAACTGAGTGGAGTGAATGTTTCCATCTCAAATGACACTAAGCGAAACTACTTCTGTGACAGACGTGTCAGCCTCGCGGAGTATCCCCTGAGGTCTTGATATCTACAATGCAGACGTTTTAATCGTAAATGTGTTTCCTTTAAGGTTAACAAAACTATTTCATCAATAGTTGATATCGCCAGGTTTAAGGGGCCATTAAACCAATGAAAATCAAACAGTGAAATACAGATCATATAATTTAATTCCCAATAGTTGGTTTCTTCTCCTTAATTTTAAGTTGTATTGGTCGATTTTCTGAACCTCGTATTTGTGTGTCACAACGTTATTAACGTCATATATATATATATATATATATTAAGTAGTTTCTTCTCGCTTCGTTCGTGTCAGTGCCTTGACCGTGTCGGAGGTCCTGCAGGATCTCGTAGCTATACGAATATAATATTTTAGTTCGAAAATACATTTTAGACAATAACTCATGTCAACTTATCTATTTGTCAGCGCTAATATACACAGAATTTAAGTCTAAACTATTTTTAAAATGTTTATCTAATTCAGTATATTATAAGTTGAACAACAGGAAAGATGGAAACAAAATAACAGTAAAATGTTACCGTCACCGGACGGTAGGCAGAAGTGAAAACTCTAACTATCAATTTTAAAAAAATATTAATAAATATAAATTTTTTTTAGATTTTCAATAAATGTCATGAAATATTAATTATTGAATCTTCAATAGTGTAATGGTTCAGTTTTTATTATTTAATACATATTTAAGTTAAAAACCATGTAATAAAGGGGCAATAATTGGAGAATGTTTATATTACACGTGTATTTATAATATAAATTTAAAACCATAGGAATTCTGTATAAAAAAATTAATTTATAATCCTTTTAAATATAAGTGTTTGATATTGCGGCTGGTTTAACGACTGTGGTAAAAGTGGATGGTTCAGTAATGTATTTTAGATTGGGAAGTAGATAGAATTGAAAAAGACATGAAAAGGTTGATTGACATTTTGAAATTTTTACCAACTAATAAAATGGTTTTGATTAATTTTGCTGTCATGTTTAGTTAAATCTAATGTCACAGTACCTTGTAGAGGCGGCGTTCCTTTCTTGGTAATGTCCTGTCGTCAAGAATGCCCGTGTGCACACGCGAGAACAGCTGCTCTAAACGCACAAAACTAAGTACAATTTTAAATCATAAACACATAACAAAAAACACTAGACTTCTTATTAAACTAAACATGACAATTGTTTCTGAGTCATAATTAATTAAATTGTTGGCCGAAATGCGTATAAAAAAAAAAGAAACTTAAATGCGGATTTTTATCTGCGGATGAAGAAATACCGTTAGGCTACCTATTTGAGGTTGAAACTTGGACTGACTGATATGAGACAAAGGATACCCCAAAACAGCTGGAGATCTCAGACTTCCGGTTGAAACGGTTTCTTTTAAAGATAATATTGGACCGGAAATTTAAACTGTAGATATACTGAACAATAAGTATACATTATAATATTTACATTTGAATAATTATTTTTTTACAGTACCATTTACAATAAGATATTCTTGTATTTCGGAAATAACAATATTATTTCATTATTTGTATTATCATTTATTCTAAAAATGAAATCATAGATATAAACACACACTGATAATATACGTAAAATTTCTTCATCTTTTCAAAATGTTTTGTATATATGTATGGGTGAGAGAAAGTTAGTGCAATATTTTCGTATGTGTGAGAAAGTATTTACCAAATCTGAACTCAAAATCATATTTATTTCCAAGGTTATACATTTCTTTTATTTGTAATATGGGGGTAATCAACAAATTACGCGTTTTTGCGCCTATGTTTATAATAATTACTTTGACTGTATTTTCACGCCCTCCCTTACTTCTGTATATATATTTTGTTTGTTTATCTTCTCAAACCTTATAACATAGTATTTAATTTGATATACTTAAAGCAGGACTTTTGAAGTTACATTTGCCAGTAAAACAACGTAAAACTATATTCTGACTTTGACATATTTGAAAATTTTACCAACATAATTTTTCTAATCAGTTCTTTGTTTAGTTAAGCCAACACTAACAATTATTTAAGTCCTTATTTGTTGTAATGTCTATCTCCATTGTCTACACACTAAATCCTATTAGGCAATGCATTACTGAGGATTGAATTATCAATGACCTAATTATAGCTGTTTGATAATCTAATCTGGTATTGCTTTGCTCCTTGTATGTTACTCCTTACTGTCCGTTGAATAGTACAGTTAAATCAATTCCAGATCAAATTATGTCTTAACAGTTAATAAGTTCTCGGGCTATTTAAGAAGTAGCTTACTACCTAATTAACGATTTGGGAAAATAATATATTATACGGCACTATTCGTCATGTTGAAACTTACAGCCTAGGAAATACGATTTTTATAATACGATGTCTAGGTTAGGTTAGGTTAGGTTATGATACATTTCTGCATATAAATAAATATTGAGCTTGACTTGTGAGATAATATTAGATGTGATAAAACTCGACACACCAAATGTCACAAGAATTACGTTTACTTAGTAAAAAGTGTTTCAATAAAATCGACATCTTCAATGATACACGAGCTACAATAACTAAACTATAACTTGTTTAGTAATGTAGAGAACTTGTTTATAATGTAGAGAATGTAGCTCACTGAGGATGGAGAATTTGTTGAATCGCTTTTGAATAAGTAATCGTAATTTGTGTGAAATTATGTTTTCGATTTCTGGACATAACTAACGATTTTTGTAATATTTTATTGTTTTACATTAAAAACAAAATAATAAATAAAAACTTTATTTTTGTTTCTAGGACTGAATATTCATAAATTCAACAACTTTTAAAAGCTTTCATATCCTAGACAGTTGCGTATTCTTTTTAAAATTACTAGAAATATAATCATTTTAAAATGTGATTTTATCTGGAATCCTGTATCATAAAAAAGTAAACATACTTTCAAACTTTGAATAACAGTCTCCTGAGACTTCTTATTTAGATTGGAAAATTATGTTCTACATTAAAAAGGTAATTAAATAATTCGGTCAATAGTGCTTTTATGGGTTCATCTTAGTGCGTACTGGAGTGACAATTCCCAGAGAATCTACTTGGTATCTATACCGTTTTTTCTTACAGTATTTGGATAGATCTTGATTTTTCATCTTTACCTTTTTCTCTCCTTGTTATTTAAATGCGAAAAAAATCTTGGTCATTGTCGGTTATAAACAAAATAAAATAAAATAAATACACCTTGCCCTAGGATTGAAAGAGAATAAGAGTTGTTATTCGAAATATAAAAGAAAGGGATCTAACCCAAGATAACATGCAAATAGGTGTAGATTTAGTTAGGGTCCTTCGATATTACTACGTCCGTACTCACTCTTAGTGGGCTACTCTGAAGGGTTCCATCTTTCTAATCACGGCTCTCTAGACCACCTCTTTTTTCCTCCGATCATGACTCCATTAGAGTATACTAGAGCTAGGTGTCTTTATTTTATGTTTTTTTCATCCTTTATCTTTATAGGGTGGTGATGACAACGAATTTGTTGCCTGTAAACATGAAGGAAAACAAGGAAAATTAAGCTATACGAGTACATACAGTGTTATATATTTGCTGGTCTTCGATTAAAAGTAATTAACCTTTTCCATACTTTTAATACTTTGTAGAATTAGAAAAAAAAATTATTTAATGTTAGTAAATACGTTATAGTAACAGTTTACATGTGATACTGCGACTGATATGAAAGAAGTTACTTTTGTTGTTTCTTTTATGGAACAAATTGATTTCAAATATATCCCGTATTATTAGTACACGCAGAATGCGATTTCTGGTAAATATGTTTCATAAGCACATCGACAATGGTAGCAGGAAGATAGGAAACGGTTATACAAACTTTAAAACGTAAAAAACTGAGGTAAATTGTATTGAATTAGAGCGTTAATTGAGGTCGTAATAACAAAGTAGTCGTTAAACAGAAATGATTAAAGGTCCGCCTGACTATGGTCGAGCCTGAAGTTGATAATCAAGAGAAATTACAGATTCTGTGGTTAGTTCATTAACAAGAGAGTTTCAACACTTATTAGACCTGTAGAATATCCTCTGTCGTGAAGGTTGTCGATGCCTAACGTAAAAGAAATTTAAAAATCAAATTCTGAATATTACTTTCTATTTATGTACAGGGAGTCCCACGAATAGATCGCTATTTTTGAATTAATATGGAACACTCTACAAACTTGACAGTTTACCGTTACGTTATATAGATATGTAAAAAAGGCATCCTTGATTCATTTTCTTTTTATGGTCAATCAAAATAAAATGGCAGAATGACAAAATAATCCTTCTTTTTCACCAAAATGATTTTATTTTGCATTACCATTAAAAATAGTTGATTTGAAGATAAGATGAAAATGTATAAAATGTAATAAAATAAAGTAAGGAAGACTAACAGTAATACACCATTTATGATAATTATTACAATATTTGACCATTATGTAATTGACGTCTATCTATAGTTATGCACTGATAACAACGAAACAAAAAGTCATTGCGCTTTTGAAAAATTGTCAAGGTATCAACACTAATTCCTCTTCAATCAGCCTCATTAAGTCATCATTTGTTGTTATAATTTGCAAAAGGTCAACTTTGGTGATCTTGGCGGTCAGTCTATGAAGTTGATGTCACACTCTACCCAACGGCTGTAAAGATTTTTATCTAAAACTGCTTTGGGTTCATTAGCATAATAAGGAAGAGCTTCACCCTGTTGGGAATAAACGTCCCTCATCTCTGTCTGAGTTAGATGAGGAACTATGTGATTTGTTAATAATAATGAGTATCTGTCTCCAGTCACTATCTGATGTGATGGTATAGGATAAAACACCATCATCGGTGACGGGAGCTTGAATAGTTATACCTTTTGATTTAAAGCCCTCTTCGTGTCTGATATGTGGATTATATGTCTGTCTACATATCCTCTTCTATAAACTGTAGCTTCATATGAGAATACAATTCCTTCATACCACTCGGCATCTTGATCAAGCTTTTCAAATACATTAAAAAAAAACTCCACTCTTCTGTCTGGGTTATATTCTGTCCGGGAACTAAATGTACTTAATAATAATAATAATAATAAATTCTTTTACTTGTCATACCTTTTAACTTATGACTTTGGTATTACAGTACCAGATGAATCTTTTCTAAGTTAATTTCAGTAAACTAGCACATGCAATCTGTAAATTTTATTTGTTAGAAAATCTATGGTATGTTTTTGAAGGTGATCCAGTTTCTAGTAGCAGTTTTCCATTTATAAATTGATTTTCATGAAGGAGGAACCACATTTGGGTGGGTTCTTTGAAAATACCCTATCACTTCACATTCAATTTCGAAAGCAATAGCCCAAGAACAATATTAAAATTTTTGTTCAGTTGAAAAATTCATTGTTTCAAGGTTAGATATCACGCATAAACTGATCAAAGACAAGTACCGAATTATTTCATTGCTATGTGTTAGCAAAAAAACAGCTGATCGAGATTTAACAGAGGCAATCTGCGTTTTAGTTGCACTGGATTTTGGAGTTATATCCTGAAGATTAATGTTCTTTTTGTTATTGCACCATTTGGTTTTGATTGACAATAAAAATATGAAACTTAAGGATACGTTTTTTTACATATCCATGTAACATAACTGTAGAGTGTTCCATATGTCGGACATATTAATTCAGAAATAGCTTACAATTGAATTTTTACTTAGCATTATTCTAAACCTCGAAAATTATTGTACCATAATGCTTTCATTGTTCTTATTTATATATATAAAACATTGAAAATATAAATAAAAATGTATGTGTAATAGCCATGAGTAAAAATACAAAAATTTAATTTGTTCAAAATCGGAACGTACAGTTTTGATATATGGTCAACAATCAATTTTAATCTGGTTTAAAAATTATTTGATAACGATGGATTGTTCATGATATTAACATGATTTAATCGGACTTTTGCCATCAATGGTGTATACAAAAATAATACAAGACACCGACGTTTCGAGGCTATAAATCAACTCCGTCATTCAGTTGATAACAGAAGTTGATTTATACTCTCCAAACGTAGTTTATTAGTTTCTATATGGAAAAATGATGGAAAACTTCCTATTAAACCACATTAATAATATTAACAATTTTTAGTTTTATTAACACTTGTTAACTTAAAATAAAATAGAATATGTTTTGAGCAGGGAATTGAAGAAAACCTTGAAAAGTCTCTCTCCAATAATTTAATTTAAAGAATTATAATTTCAACGAATACACTTATAAGCGTAACTCGAAATCTAATATTCTTAACTAGTTTTTCTATTGAAATAAAAGAAATTTAAACTTCTGGAATGATTGTTAAAACACTGAAAAAAAAACCGTCGTCTTAGAACACTAATAATTACAATCTTGAGACGCTACAGTCCTTGAAAATTCTATGTCTCCACTTAACCGCAAAATGCTGGGTCAAACACCTTAAATTGTTTGTGATTCACATGAATAACGAACTGCAATAATAAATAACAGCAAATTAATAATTTTTTTATTATAATAGTGAATGAATTATGTACGGTAATTAAAATTTGTTTTTATGATAGCATTCTCTAGCACAAAGTCACTTTAACATTAAATGTTAATAATTCTTTAATAGTAGTAAAATGCAATTTTCTAGTCTTCTCTATTTTACTGGCACATTGAGCCGTAGGTATTACATTTTTCTGAACTTAAGCTTTATTTATAATTGCATTCGTGTCGTTTATTCAATTGAGAGATTTGCAAGATATGGTTCGATCATGCTAAATTTAAAAATCATAAAATTTTCTTTAATTTGATAAAATCGATTCTTTTTTCCTCCTTAATAACGTTATTTTTTCCCTAATCAATTATGTTTTAAGCATATTTTAAATCAATATTATTGTAATTTTGTTTTGTTTTATGCGATGTATTCAATCAATTGTTTTCGTTTTAACTTTTCTCTTTAATTGAAAGTTTTTTTAGTTGTTTTTATATAAAATTGTTATTTTTTACAAGTTTTGAATTTGGTAATGTTTTGTTTTATTTTATTTTGATGGGGTTAAGCCAAATTGAGGAAGTTGTAATCCTAACTTCACCTCTTGAAAAAGAAGGAAATAAATATCGTAATTATTTATTTATTAATCTCATTGAAACGCCAACACTCCATTTGGCAAATGGCCACCAAGTATACCCATTGGAGTAATTTTCCACTACTTTCGCCCCACTACTGGGTGATTATTTTATCTCTGCCATCATTAGCTTCACGTAAATTATTGAACTGTCGAAAAACTTTAAATAGGAAACATAACTTATTTTTTCATGATAAATAAAAATCCGTTTTGCTAACGTAAAAAATGGCTGCCATTAACCAATATGGCAGCCATAAGATTTTCTTATTCTGTATACTATTTTGATAAAATCCACTCGTTTAGGAGTTGAAGTTTAAAGTTTAGAAAAAATGACGTGTCGTGCAATTTCAGTAGGCGATTTGTCTTATTTCCCATTGTTGAATCTAGTTAAAAATGTAATTTGTTAAAAATATTATATTATAGGAAGTGTAAACACCAATGCAAAATAAGCATACAATGCATAATTTGTGGAACTGAAAAATATTAGCTAAACACTTCGATCAGCCACGCGTTTATTTGGATAGTGGTCTCTGTACCTATTAACTATCAGCACACTTTTCTTATGAGATCTAAAATATATTTATATTATATCAGCTTTTTCACTGTTGGTAAACTCCATTGCGTAATTAAATTAATTATTACTGATGAATCGAATATATATATCAGTGTAAATAAAGCTTAAATTAAGAAAACAATAACAATAATTACAATTCTTAAAAATAAAATAAAAATATTGTAGTTATGATATTAAAAACTTTTATACTTTTAAAGAATACAGTTTTTCTTCACTATACACACAAATAGATATGAATATTCGTTTCATTTAAGGTTAGGAAACAATCTGTTGTGGACTAAACAATGTAAGCCTTACAACAGCTGATCACATTTTCATACCGTACGATTTTTTGTGTTTGTTTAATTCCTGAATTAGCTAGTTTTTATCAGTTCCACAAATGATTTAATTTACATTTAGTCCTGTGTTGGTGTTTATACTTCATATAATATTTCTAATTACATTTTTAACTAATCGCCTACTGAAAATGAATCGCACATCAATTTTTCTAGATTTTATGCACTTATAACTGCTTAAACAATGGGTTTATCAAAAAATTACAAAGATAAAAACGTCTTATAATTTCGTATACAATTTTAAAACACTGTGAAATAAATAAACACCATAAGAAATTTTAAAATTCGTCGGCATTTTTTTAAAACTTTGTCTTGGTTAGAGATAGGAACTCACACAACCAATATTTAAAAATATATTCGAAAACCGATGTTATGCAGTGGATTTTATCAACGTACAGAGCAGTTACAATATATTAAAAAATTATAGGAAAGAAGCTTTGATTCTGCAAGTTACGTATATATATATATATATTTATATATTTATAACATCCTCAGGAACTCATGGGCTTGGCAGTCCCGAGGTAAACTAGCTAGATCTATACCTTTTTCATCTATTCTTGGGTTAGATTCCTCTTCTATATCTTTCCTATCAGGTCTCTTAAAACCAACTCTTGTTTTTTCCGAGACTGACGCTATTAGAGTACTCAAGGGGGTACGAATTCTTTATTTTATGTTTTTTCCCCCTTTTTTTAAATGGCGATGGTTACAGAGAGGTTTTCATTTTAAAACAAAGTCAAATGTTCCAATTTGTCTCAATTTTACTCCATTCTTAACCCTTGAGTACTCCAGCGTTTTTGGATCGAAATTATTATTATTATTACTTTTAACTTTTGAATGAGAAACGGAACAAAAACAGTAATTTGATTACACATGTTGTTCAAATTAAACCCAATACCGCCCAATTTCGCATTTCTATAAATAGACTCTTTAGAGTGTAAGTAAATAATTAAATTTTTTTAAATATTTGTAATGGAAGAGTTTCTTATAACATCAAAATTTTAAATAATTTTATTTTTGTGATGATACATTTCAAAAATGTACAACAATTAACGACATTTTTGCTATCAAAAGTTTACGAAATTATACAATTTTTAAACATAAAAACAAAACTTATATTTTAATCGAAGAAAATTAGAAAAAAATCAAATAACACTCAAATTATTAGGTAAAAACAATCATTCAGGTTAGAAATTCCACCATTAACAAACACTCAAATATTTAAATTTAATAAAAATATAAAAATGCAACCGTATTAGTTTGTTTTATGTTATGGTTTTTAGAACGATTTTGTTTCGTTAATTTTTAAAATTAGAAATTTAGTTGTAGCTATGAAGCAGAACATTTCATAATTTAATAAAGCTTTGAAAGAGCTACGGTTTCTCAAACAGATGTACCGGAATATTACAAAAAAAAAAGTGAAAACATTGCATAACTTTTCTCACGGAGCTATCCAGAAATCCAAATACTAAGCAAACAAACTATTTGTCGCAAAAAAGTATTTTGTGGTTGTCAAATAAAAATGAAAATTAATTATCAGTGGACGCCATCTAAGAATTATATTTCTATATAACGCATCTTAAACGTTTAAAAACGATATTTTTAAAATGTACAGAATAAAATTATTTTAACATGCGATATAAAATAGAGTGGTTTAAAAAATAAAAATAAAATCGTTATATTAGAAAAGTTTGACAAATGACTTTGTGTGGCCCATTATTGAGGTTATTAGCACACACATAGGTATAGACCAATCTTGTTTTTCGTTCAAGCGTTATTTAACCGTATCGTGACCTTGAGTACACCCAGTACTTCAATCTTCATACAGTTTCAACTACATAGACGATGACAAGTCAATGACAGTACTTATTGCCTGAAGTCAATATTCCCTCCACATATCAATTGACAGGTAATAATGACTACGTATTAACGACCAAGGTTTGAACTAATTACGTAGCTCTAGCCAATTGGTAATTGATGACGTATTCAATGATTGAATTACACCTCTTGGCGGTGACATTTAAATCTGAAACTAAGTCAACTTGCCTACGGTTGGTTACAACTCTTATTACTTGAGCTGGGTTGTTTGTGTTGTGCTAAACATATATTTTTAATAAAGATTGATTTGTGATTTCGTAGGACATAAAATGACATAAGTTAAGATTCATTTTAACTTATAAGACTCATAATTTAAATAAACTGCAAATATTGCGTTAACCTTCACACACACCCATCCACAAATACAAAAAAATAATGTTCACAATCAACTCTCCTAATTGCATAGAAAGGTACATTGTTCTTTAGTACTGATATTTCTACATGTATTTCTTCTGGAAGATAATTTACTTATCAGTTTAGTTTTATGTATTTTTTTAAAGATATTTATATATTTAAATAGAGACTAAATTTCATTCGCTTGTCCCATAAATGATTCTTAAGTTTAAAACGTATTTGATTCAAATCAGGGTTATAATGTAGGTGATCAACGTTAGCTTTTAAGTTTTTATAATTTATTCCAAGACGATAGTTTTCTATACTTGTGAATTGTCCAAAATCAAAAGTTTGTTTACAGGAAACAATTATTATTTGAGTCATTAAGATAAATATATTAACCAAATTTGAAAGGATCGATTATGAGAAATCAAAATTTGGAGTTTTAGTGTTATGGCAGACCACACAAGTTTTAAAATTATGTCTCTAATTTTCGCGAATAAAAAAATCTTGATTTTTTTACCCATACAATAATATCTGTTCTACGTATACATAAACAGCTAAAAATAATAATGTCAAATAATTTATGAATGGAACAAGGGTGGTAATATCGAAGAAGTACAGATAATCAATTATTTGTTTGTAATGTTGAAATACCTTTTAAATACCTTTTTCAAAGCAAAACGGTAAAGTAAAATAAAATATTAATAAACACTGGTGTTGTGTATACAATAGCCTACATATTAATGATTTAATGCTCATTGTTATTTATTGTTCAACTGACTAAAAACAAAACAAATGAAAATAATTGCAAGGAAACGAAATTAATCAATAGAGTAGTTTACACAAAATTAACTTTCACACATGTTTCTCTATTAGACATCATTAGGTTACTGAAATAAAACATATTGTTACGTATTTGAATGACAACAGCAGAGAATAATTGGAGAGTTGAAAGGAAATAATAATAATAATAATAATAAAATAAACCAAATTTTCAAATATATATATATATATATATATATATATATATATATATATATATATATATATATATAAAGATAAGATAAAAATCACATTCAGAACAAAGTACTAATTCGAACGTAAATTACAAAGTAAAATGTGGGTGCTTAGAATTTTAAATTATAATAGCTCACACTAAAATTTTAGGATTTGTTTAAAATTTAAAATTCTAAGTGCCTACAGTTTACTTTGTAATTTACATTTGAATTAGTACTTTGTAATAAGTGTGTCTTGTTCTTGTTTTTCTTTTTTTCTTTCTAATTTTTTTTTAGAAAATTGAGTTTAAAAAATAAATATATAAAAAAAAATTATAAACAAATTTTCAGTTTTTCGGGCAAATATGATGGTTTTGTTCCGACAAAAGTCAACGTTGTAACTTGGCTGTGATAGCATGGATTCGTACATATTTAGCAGATTTTGACAAAAAAATTGTTGATCGCCTCTTTGTACGCTGTCAGACTAGCATTTCGCTCTTGCCGCTTTTGTCGATCACGTTCTAAGCGAACTTGAAGTTCTTCAAGGGTTCAATAGATAAGAATGTCAACGCGCATCGCCTTCTTCTTGATTCTCATTTGAAAAATGATAACATACTACGCATTTGTACTATAAAAAAATGTATTTATTTCTAAACATTATATAATTTGTTCCATATTATGTAGTGCATTAACATTAAGTGAATGAACACAACTTAAATGATAGATTATCTGTGACCTCTTAGAAAAGGAAATTATGATAAATAATTGTAATTAATTCACACCTTCCATGTTTTATTACAATTATGTTGTTGGAGGATTTAACTTTTGTTTTTAATTAAGTTATTGTTCTCAATAATATGAATATAAATAGAGAGTATTAATTTAGTTAATTTTAACCACAACTCAAATATTTGATACCATTATAAATAAAATTGTTCGTTGATTTCAGAATCAACAACGTAAACATAGTGATTTGAGCCAACAAAAGATACTGAGGTAAGTACTAACAATATATATTTTCGAAGACAATATATATTCTGTTTTAATTAGTGTCTATATTTTATATACACAATATTTTCATTTTGTAGAAAACTTATTATATTAAAATCAATTTATATTTATTTTATAAATTAAAGTGAGTGATTTTCCCCACTTAGATGTCTGTTACATCTGAGTCTAACTGGGATATTATAGTTTGATGATAGTTCAAATGATAAATTGTTGGTAGAGCTACTGTAGGATACTGCTAAGCGTTGTTTTCAAGGGTGTAATACTTTATTTTATTTAGTAACAGTTAAGAAAATAAATTTATTATTTATATTATAAATTAGTTTTAATTTCATAGTTTATTACAACGATAAAGTAAAATTGTCTTCCCTTTTTTATATGACGATGTCGCCTTCTTTTCGAATTTCCATAGGTTTGGTTAAAATAAAATTTTACAGAGAAAACCTTTTCCGTTCTTTCTTTTGTGACAAAAACACATTTAGGTGCTGAATATAAATTTTAAAAGGGTACTAAGTTTGTATTTCTTCTTTGATAATGTACTCATAATACTAATATATTTTCATACGTCGAATTCGAATATGACATCGAATTATACATACCTAACTTCCGTATATTACATAAAATCAAATTTTTGACTATTATAAATTCCAGTTTACCTCAACTATTATAGAGATCTATCCTTGTCTTTTATTCATTTTTACTGGAATATATAGTATAATGGTTGTGTTAAAAAATTTAAATGTTTAAAAAATACTTGATAATGTTGTTTGTTTAAAGTTGTATGTAATAAATTACTATGAATTTCTACACCTTCGAATGTAAATGGTACTTAAGTGTTAGGAAATTGTCATATAGTAAAATTCTTTGGAATCAAATATCTTTGAAAATGTCGTGAATAGAATTGGGAATAAACTGAGATCATTATTATAAGTTGTATCGCGACAGAGAAATTCTAAAGATTTAGACAGCCATTACAACGTACCTGACAGTCTTTATGTAGTCCTGAAGGAGGTGGAAAGTACCATTCTGTGACTTGTATCAAGCTACGTGACCTAATAGATCACAGATAAAACACAACTTGTAAGTTAAATCTTTGTCGTAGGTTAGTATGAATCAGATGTAGAGTTTAAATAGACATTTTGTTTGACACAAGATTTCCCTAGTTACTTTGTGATTGAAATTGTGAGGAAATTTCTACATATATTATTATTGATTACTTAAGCTTCTTGAAACCAACTTAGACTTTTTTAAATGATATCTGTCTGTCTAACTGCATAACATTCGTGATGTAATTCATATCCTATTCTGAAGAAGTTTTAACAATTAAAAACCATACAATTTCAACAAAAATGATTATCGGTTCAGTGAGAAAGTAAGAGTTAATAAGCAGTTGACTTATTAAAACTCCCAACAGTGGTGTAGTTGTTATTTGAGTTGCAGATGGTCAAATATATTGTTACTTCGATGTAATACTTTGCTAATATCTACAGAGGTTTTAATCATTTTTTGTGTACATGAATATTTTGCTACTTTATGTGAGATCTTAAACATAAAGTTGACTTTTTCCCCTTGCAAATCTGCTAGATTAACAATTTTCAAAATAATTTCTTTTGATTATTCTAAAATGATTGAACCTAAACGTTGTAACCATCTCTCCCGCACGGGAGTTTTCGTCCAAAAGTGAAACTCCACCAGGAAAGTCGCTAAATTAGCTCAGATTTTTCAACCGAAATTTTGTGAAATGTGAAAATTTACAGCCAGGCCAACATGTTAAAAATGTAGTTTTCATAATTAAATTTTTAAATTCCTTTTTTTCCCTTAGGGAATCAAAAACCTCTCTGATGTCTTGAGGTGTTAGTCAGTAATCAATTTTAGAACAATGAATTATATATATATATATATATATATATATATATATATATATATAGTCCTTAATTTTAAGTTCTAAATCATCACTCTAAATCTGTCTGAGTTTAGCATAACCAATTTTAATAATCGATCCATTCGAGCTATATTTCAGTCGTATGAATCTAAATAGTGGCATCATGTGTATGCCATTAGCTTCCGTAGCTTCTCATTTCATAATTAAGTAGATCCGGACCATTTTTCTGTAAATATAAGGAAAAAGTAAATAAAAACCAGAGTATCAACTTGTCCCAAACGATCACATGGTACTTAACTGAAGAAGTACAAGGTTAAACCAAGTGAAATCTATACAGATATCTTAAATGGACAAACACAGGTGTAGCAAATTAAGTCTATTAATTATCACCTTCTATCGATTATGTCCACTCAAATATTACTTTAAAAATATACTTACCATCTCTAAATACTGTTTTTATTCAATAAAATCACAGAATAGCACCAGAAAAATGTAACTATATGGAAATCTGTTGTTCTGTTAGGCGTTACCCCATTCATATACCTGCCAACGGATGCGTGTTCTCTCATACTTTCTATATCAACCTGCCCTCGTATCAACTAGCCCCGTCTAACCATACCATAAAAACAAAAACAGCCTTATAGGAACCTATGGTAAAGTTTAAGTTATTCTACATTTTATGACAGCATCCATGATTCACTTTCATATTTTAATAATGATTCTTTTGTCGGAATTATTAGAGGGATTCCAAGAATATTTGTTTGTTTGCTTGTTTAGACTTTGATAGTATGTGAGAGAGAAAATGTTTCTGCGTCTCTATTTAAAGAGATTTAGTATAACTTTTCAGTAATAACTTCCTAGTTTCATCTACAACTATAATGATAAAATGCTACTTCAACTTTTTATTCCAGCCTGAACTACTTCCAGCTACTTTGGAATTACATAAGTTTTGCTAGTTCAGGGAACTACTTTAAAAGTAACTATAGTATTACACTTAATAATAAATTGTCGTTCCTCGTCCACACTATAAAACGTTAACAGTTTAATAAACTAAATTATAACTGTAAAATAAGTGGAATTAAACTTTAAGTAAAAATGTACAGATAGTTTGATCCCACTTATTACAATACATAAGGAAGCAAACGAAACTTGCAAGTTTTGTAGTGAAACTAGTAGTGATAATCTATATGGTCAATATTACACACATAGATTTCCTGCTGATAGACTATATGGTCAAAATTAGACACATAGAGTTCCTGCTAATAATATATATGGTCAAAAATTACACACATATAGTTCCTGCTGATAGTATATATGGTCAAAACTTAGACACATAGAGTTTCTGCTGATAGACTATATGGTCAAAATTAGACACGTACAGTTTCTGCTGATAATCTATATGGTCAAAAAGTAGACACACAGGGTTCCTGCTGATAGACTATATGGTCAAAAAATTAGACACATACAGATCCTGCTGATAGTCTATATGGTAAAAACTTAGACACATAGAGTTCCTGCATATAGACTATATGTTCAAATATTAGACACATAGTGTTCCTGCTGATAGACTATATGGTCAAATATTAAACACGTATAGTTCCTGCTGATAGTCTATATGGTCAAAAATTAGACACATATAGTTCCTGCTGATAGAGTATATGGTCAAATATTAGACACATAGAGTTCCTGCTGATAGTCTATATGGTCAAAACTTAGACACATAGAGTTCCTGCTGATAGACTATATGGTCAAATATTATACACATAGAGTTCCTGCGATAGACTATATGGTCAAATATTAGACACATAGAGTTCCTGCTCATAGTCTATATGGTCAAATATTAGACACATAGAGTTCCTGCTGATAGACTATATGGTCAAATATTAGACACATAGAGTTCCTGCTGATAGTCTATATGGTCAAAACTTAGACACATAGAGTTCCTGCTGATAGACTATATGGTCAAAACGTAGACAAATGAGTTCCTGCTAATAATGTATATGGTCAAAAATTACACACATATAGTTCCTGCTGATAGACTAAATGGTCAAATATTATACACATAGAGTTCCTGCGATAGACTATATGGTCAAATATTAGACACATAGAGTTCCTGCTGATAGTCTATATGGTCAAATATTATACACAGAGTTCCTGCTGATAGACTATATGGTCAAATATTATACACATAGAGTTCCTGCGATATACTATATGGTCAAATATTAGACACATAGAGTTCATGCTGATAGTCTATATGGTCAAATTTTAGACACATAGAGTTCCTGCTGATAGACTATATGGTCAAAACTTAGACACATATAGTTCCTGCTGTTAGTCTATATGGTCAAATATTAGACACGTATAGTTTCTGCTGATAGTTTATATGGTCAAAAATTAATCACATAGAGTTCCTGCTAATAATGTATATGGTCAAAAATTACACACATATAGTTCCTGCTGATAGACTAAATGGTCAAATATTATACACATAGAGTTCCTGCGATAGACTATATGGTCAAATATTAGACACATAGAGTTCCTGCTGATAGTCTATATGGTCAAATATTATACACAGAGTACCTGCTGATAGACTATATGGTCAAATATTATACACATAGAGTTCCTGCGATAGACTATATGGTCAAATATTAGACACATAGAGTTCATGCTAATAGTCTATATGATCAAATATTAGACACATAGAGTTCCTGCTGATAGACTATATGGTCAAATATTAGACACGTATAGTTCCTTCTGATAGTCTATATGGTCAAAACGTAGACACGTATAGTTCCTGCTGATAGTCTATATGGTCAAAACTTAGACACATAGAGTTCCTGCTGATATTCTATATGGTCAAATATTAGACACGTGTAGTTTCTTCTGATAGTCTATATGGTCAAAACGTAGACACGTATAGTTCATGCTGATAGTCTATATGGTCAAATATTATACACATAGAGTTCCTGCGATAGACTATATGGTCAAATATTAGACACATAGAGTTCCTGCTGGTAGTCTATATGGTCAAATATTATACACATAGAGTTCCTGCGATAGACTATATGGTCAAATATTAGACACATAGAGTTCCTGCTGATAGTCTATATGGTCAAATATTATACACATAGAGTTCCTGCTGATAGACTATATGGTCAAATATTATACACATAGAGTTCCTGCGATAGACTATATGGTCAAATATTAGACACTTAGAGTTCCTGCTGATAGTCTATATGGTCAAATATTAGACACATAGAGTTCCTGCTGATAGACTATATGGTCAAATATTAGACACATAGAGTTCCTGCGATAGACTATATGGTCAAATATTAGACACATAGAGTTCCTGCTGATAGTCTATATGGTCAAATATTATACACATAGAGTTACTGTACCGTAATTTTAATACCTTTACCATTATTCGTTACTAATATTATTTTCTTACCTTTCCATTCGATGCTGATTCAAAATCTAAATAATTATAAGCCCCCAAGGTGATCGAATCTAGGTTTTTTTGCGCGGCACAAGGTTCATCTGATTGGAGGATTAGGGTCCTCGTTTGAGCTTAAAACATCAATGTCTTAATTCAGCACCGCGAGAAAAATTGGGAGCTATAATTGGTAGTGAATTGTGGTTTGGAATACCAAATTACGGAGGGGAATTTAAGGCCCAACCACACTCTTGTAACCAAATGAAGTGTAATATGCTTCAAATATTCTTATTTTCCATATTAGGGATTCGTAATTAAAAACCCTAATCAAATAACTGACGAATGGAGATAATTTAATTGTTTTTGTTTTATATAACTCGTGCGGATACAGTTGAAGGCTAACGGTTTATAAATAAAAAGGTTAACATATTTTGGATGAATAAACTTTATTTTTTCGTCACTGATTTTCTTACTAATAATTTTAATTCTTTAAATTTCGTAAGACAAGCAGTTATTGGGAGGGGCATAGTTTACAAAAACTATATATTTTTTTAAAATATCGAATATAAACAACATATTAGCACATAAAATGTAAAAGAATGACTTTCAAAGTGGTGTGCATAGTATTATGAATAAACTAATCTGAATATCATCATAAGATACATACAGACGAAGAAATACAATATAGTCCCGAAAGGGGTGGAAAGTACGAATCGGTGACTTGTATCAAGGTACGTGACCTAATAAATCACAGATAAAACACAACTTGTAAGTTAAATTTTGTCTTTGGTTAGTATGAATCAGATGTAGAGTTTTATTAGACATTTTGTCTACAACAGATATTACTAGTAACTTTGTGCTCTAACTTAATGTATTTCTTTACCGGTTGTTATATTTTGTAATAATACTGATAAAAACTTTAGTTGAAGGACTATAAAGACATAGTAATGAGGGATTTGTTACTTTCAAATGTATTGTGATTGTGTAAAAGTTATTGGGATTATGTAGAAGAATGTCATAAAATAACCTCTCATATTTTTGTAAATGTCAGAAATTCTTTAATGCCAAGATATCTGTGAATTCAGTTTTAACATCCACTGAAATAGGTCAGTATAATTGTACAACTTGATTTATCATTAATAATGAGTATTTTGGTTTTTTATTTAATAAGTAGTTTAAAAATAGTTTGAAGTTGTTTTTGATGTAAATTGATTTTTAAAGCGTTCCATTGAGGTGAAAATTAAAGTCTAGTTCAGTAAAATGTGTTCCATCCGTTACAAAATTGAATGTGCAGTGTTGGAAAAAAGTTAAATTTCATACATATACAAAGGTTATTACTCAAATACTCAATAATTAGTTTCTTCCACTCCAAAATATAGGATTTATTCCGAGCTAAAATCTATTGTTCATTTTTGAATTTCCCCAATATTCTTCTTTCATTGAGTAGTAGGTACCAATGAACTTAAATTGCTTCAATTTGAAAACATTCAATACTACAATAATGGAAGTAAAATGTATCATACAAATATTACTCCACTTAAAGTTATATTACGAATAGAGAACACTTGAAGAAACTATGAGTACATAAAGTTAGTCACAAATTGTCTATAACTTTATACAATTATCTAACACAAGGTAGTTGTCTAGCAAACTGTTACCAACTTGCAATATAATTTTCTGCATTTGAAATGATTAATTCAATTAAATATTATTAATTTTAACATGGTTGTATTGAAGGAAATGTACAATTACAGTTAATTTATAATATATAAATGCATGTTACTGCGTTCTATGTAATAGAACTAGTGACGCCATGAACAATGTAAAATACTAACCTAACCCTACATATTGTAGTAATTTGTAACTATTGCTAGCTCACAGTGTATTGAAAAAAAAAAGTTATAATAATATATATTAAAGAAACCATTAAGTATTATGTAAATAAAGTAAAACAGGTTATACCCAGCCCCATGCAATATAAATCAAGGAGATATATGAATCTAATGCCCAAGACTTTGTTTCATGAACTTTGTAGAATATGTTAAATTGTAATGGTAGATATACCAGTAGGGTATTATTGTTTAAAACAGTTGTTACACAAGTTTTATGAACCTTGTAATCGTGTATATTGCTACTTTCCTGACGTGACAATTCATAACAATAGATGTGTTTAGTTTAGTCGTAGATGAGTATTATATTAAATAGGATTCACTCGCTTCCCTAAAGTCAGTGTCTTATTCGTAGAGGGTATTACGTCACTACGATCGCCTCGGTGACTTCTGTCTCCCGGATATCTTAACTATATGAATATAACATTTCTTAGAAGGTCAGTTACATTTATGACAATCACTTAGTTATTTTTTAATGAAGAGAGGTCGGTTTGGTACTATTAGATTTAGAATTTCAATTTTAAAATTCGTAACGATTGTAGTGTGTTATAAGTTGATTAACGTACAATATAAGAACAGAAACACGTTTAAAATAGCCGCCAAATTTCAATAGGATTTTATTTGAGCACACTATATATACATTTTCAATATCTAACTATTTTTACTACCCTGTTTTGGTGGCTGTCGTACTAAGATACACACGGAAACAACGATGGACGGCATGTCGGAAACATGTTTTGATTTGCTGACAGCATATAAGGTGAAAGTCGGTGAATAAAACAGAAGTCGAAATGTTTTGCAATTACAAAACTTTGCTTTATTTCCTATACTGGACAAGTAGGCTACAGAAATTAAACGTTTTTGAGCGTTTTAATGTTTTCAGTGTTTATACTAAATATGATGACGCAATGAACAATGTTATTATTGATGAATGAACTTGGTGAAAACAGGACTACAAGTTTTTTAGTACGTATAAAACTATAACTAACAAAACAACCCCTTAGAAATATGTCATACCCATAATTTGAAAAAAAAAAATAGGTTATGACTTATTCTTGCCATCGTCTTACCAATTTAAATAGAAAACTTTAGCCAATTTAAAAATATTCAACCTTTATTAAGGAACTCATAATTAATTTCATATTTCGAATAATCATTCCTGAATCAAAAATTTCTGTGACTTTCAACAAATACGTTTTTTAAGTGCGTGTTTTTCTGTATAGAAAAATAAAACGAAAAAATTATATTTTACAAGTCTATCTCCATCTTATACAATGAGTTACGAGGGAGCTTATAGATTGATTGGGGGGGGGGGGTTACTATTTTTGAACCAAAGTTAGAAGCACATAAAGTTGTAAAACCACCAGAACAACACTCTCAGCAACTTGTGTGGTCATGTTTAACTTTTCGACCAAACTTAATAATTCAGCACAATTGGGAATCGATTCCTTGCAGAGTTGTGCCAAGTTAGTTGGATGCGAGGCAGGTTAGTAAACACATTAATTAGTTCAGATTAAATAATAATAGAGGCGTAGATTGAACACATAACAGCTTAGTTTAAAACTAATCTTTATATCCAATCAATATTAAAACTGGAGTAAACGTAATCAGACGGGTGGGTAAGTCAAGGGTTAATGTTTGAGTTAAGACGGTTTTAATTTTGTTTTATATATTAACAAGTGTTCAGCTTTAAAAACAAATAGGTAGTAGAGTTTCATAAAAATTGAGTTTATAATAAGAAAAGTTGAAATTTATTGAGTAGCTATTATGACTTCGGCTGTTACGAAAAAAATAGTTTCATAATCACTTGAAATTGACCCATATAATTGACCACTTGAAATTTGTGCTTCGATACATATCATGGAGGTGTGCAATCTATTTAGTGTGAAACATCGATGCTATAATTTATCATAGAAATTCTTCTGGTGTTTTGCTTTAGGCTCTTGAGATCCGCTCAACTATTTTTATTATATGTGATGTACAGTAATTATAAGGAAGCAGTGCAAAATTTTGAAAATTATTAAATAGAATACGGCCTGTTGAATATTTTCAATCAATAGGATATCTTTTGATGTATCCATTCGAACACTGTGTATTAATTAGTTCATATTATCAGTAGCTTGTAGTAGTTAGAACAATATATTTTAAAGATAAGGTAGTTTAGAGATAAAAATAAGGTGTGCCAAATCCTCACCTAAACTTAAGTGACATATGCTTCGAAGTCAGAGTTTTTGTGGTTAGATTTGTCCCTCTGTTCAAAAAGATTATTTGGAAGTAATTCACATTTGGAAAATATTTATCTTCCTCCGATCACGAGCAGTCAAATATTCAGTCAAAGCCAGTTTAAGTTTTTACTCTTTTAAAAAGACAACGCAATAAAAAAAGTTGTATGGTATATTTCTGTAAAAAATTCATTATTTTAACAAGCAAAGAATGTTGGACTATTTATTAGATATTTACTACACTCTTGAGCACACTGTGGTGAACTTAAAGATTAAAATCAAACCACCCAATACCACAAGTCAATAAAACAATATGTATTTCCTTACGTACATTTCAGTAACACAGTTACCATCTTCAGAGTTTGAGTATTAAACAAATACTTAACCTTTAGAGGGTGAATTAATTCGTTAAATACATTATTTATTATGGAAGGCAGAAATTTTACATAATACTGAAATTCCTTTTATTTGAGTAATGCAAATAGTGTTATTTTTCATTTCCTTACGTGCAATTTAAAAGGTGGTATTTTTGGAACCAAAATGTGCGATCTCTTATTTGTGCAGGATTTTCTATTAGGTATCACTTGATGGCATTTAAATATAAAAGATTTGATTTTCTCCATAGAAGAAAAACAATGAATTATCTCGTCTTAATACAGTTTTTTTTATACTAGAAAAAAATTTAAATTTCAGTTTTCTAACTATTCCAAGTTTAAATTTATGCAATCTAATCGTTTCCGCTATGTCATTCATTATGTATTATTATTTTGAATTATAATAATCCGTATTAAAATATAATCAATGAGATGAATACAAAAACATATTATATCTATGCTAAACAATATTAATTTAAACTAGCACGACTTCAAAATACTTATAAGTTTAAATTGATCTTTTATTGTGTTGTAATACATACATATATTTTAAGTTGTATATAATGTTAAAACCAACTTTTTTTTATAATTTTGATGAGTTTTATTTAACTGTTAACGCCGCATAGCTTGGAACAGAAAGTACAATGTATTGTTAAATGTATACCGTATTACTTTATTTAAAAAATAATTTTCTGAAATAGCAAACCTCATGTAATTCCGAAATCCATCTTATTTTAGGCAGGAATAAAGAGTAGAAACAGCATTTATTAGTGTAGTTTAGCGTTATTATGTAGCAAAGATTCGTTTCTGAAATAAAATTTCATTAAATATACGAAACTTATATAACTTCCACGTACGAACTTTAAAAGCCTGAACAACCCAAAACTGTTTCCCCAATATCACAGAAATTTCTCTCTCAGTAATAATTATCCAAAATTTGAAAATTGATAATGAGTTCCTTATTAAAAGGTTGCCTATTGTAAAATTAAACAAAATTTAAATTTTCAATAATAAGACGGCGATACGAATAAACTAAATATCTTAAAATTTAATTTATTTTAGTATTCTAAATACTTTTTCAAATGGGTTTGAAACATTCCTAAGGGGGTTGTAACCTTTTGTAAAATTTAAGAAAGTTTTAATAATTGATTTTCAGAAAATATACGTTTTGGGGAAAAAATTTAAACAATATACATATAACAAAAGTTTATTTATCAAACAAATGAATAAGTCCTCTGGAGATATAAAACCAATTTAATCTGTCATCTGATACAATTAACTTTATAAATTTTGTACAGTGCAATATTAATTTCTCTTTTGTCACAATTCTGTCTTTGTTTACGTGACAAATGTTTAATGTAACTTGTATCCTACCATTCATTTTAAAACATTGAATAAAACAAATTAGTATTTTTGAAGTTATTCTAAGAAAAACGAATCAACAAGAATAAAAACATGTATGATTTTATTTAGCTTCTATTATAGGTAGCTTTAAATTTTTAAGTACCGATGAAAATACTGGGAAAAGTTTTGTATGCGTTGACTTTGAACAGTTCAAACCGTGCATCTTAGCAGAAAATATCATTTGTACAAAGTTAGTTTATGAACATTGGAGCTTGTAAATCTACCTTATGGCATATTGCGTAGTGTTTACCTTTCTAATCTAAAATTAATAATTCATCAGAAACGTTAGCTAAGGTCGGATTTTTACCGAATTTCTAAAGTGAGTTGTGATTCACTGCATACTTTAATCGTAAGCAGATGGTAATTAAAATAAATAAAATTATAATTCTTAACAAACCAGGCTATTTAGAAATTTGGACTTTGATAAGCCGCAAATATATAATGTAGTTTTAATGTAATTATGTTGTATTGTTTATATTATTTTATATGTTTTAAGCTGACGTTTGCCATGATTTGTTTATATAAAAACTAATATATGATGTTGAGAAAGCAGAAATAAATTCCAGTTATAAATAAAGATAGAAGAAGAAAACGTAAACCTCAACATAGCCTAGTAATCTATGTTAGAAACTAAAATCTGGTAAATTAAAGAAAGGAACCCAGACATAAAGAAAGGTAAAAGTGTTTTCATCCCTGTAAACCGTTAGATTTCTATTCCGTTGGCATACAGCCCCTATTAATCAGCTATCCATTTGTTTGCCATTTCTTGTTTAGTTTATTACTTCTTACTGTTTACGTTTGCATTAAACATCAGTTATTTTTACTGCTCAAGCCTACCTTGATTTATACTCTCCAAACGTCATTTTTTAGTATGTACGTAAATGATGGCAAACACCCTTTTAAACCAAATAGAATATGTGTATGCCGTGCAAAATTGATATATTTAAGTATCAAAAATAGGCTCACTACGATTCAAAACCTTTTTATAAATTATGTGGTACTAATTAAATACATTAAATTTTATTTGCCACAAGTATAAAATTTAAAATATATAAATGATTTAATAATTCATTTAAAACGGATTTACAAGTGTTAGTAATGAATTTATTTGAAACAAGTATCAATTATAAAATATTTAAGGTTTTTAATAATTGATTAAATAGTGATTGAATATGAGGCATCAATAAAGTTAATAACGGGATCTATGAAAAAAACCACTGATGGGTTGTTATTAATATAAGGTATTAGGCTTGGAGGGTGTGGTTAGGTTAGGTTAGGTTAGGTTAGGTTAGGTTAGGTTAGGTTAGGTTAGGTTGACATAATTAATCAATGACATAATTAGCGATACCAATGTTGATACTACACTTAGTAATGAATTAAAAACAGCCACAGAAATTTGCATTAGTCAAAATTATTTTAAATTTAACGATAAATTTTACCAACAAATAGAAGGGTTGGCAATGGGTTCACCTTTGTCACCTCCTCTAGCAGAAATTTTCATGGCTGATTTCGAAAATAATTTATTTGGTAAAGACAATCCTTTATTTAAAAATATAATTTATTGGTACCGTTATGTTGACGATGTTTTGTGTTTGTTTAGTGGTACTAATAGACAGTTAGACTCTCTCCTTAAAACCATAAATTCTGTAAATAACAACATTCAGTTCACTATGGAAGTGGGTAACAATAACAGCATTAATTTCTTGGACCTTAACATTAATATCAGTGATAGTTATCATAAATTTAAAATTTTCAGAAAACCTACTTATACAGATACAGTTAGTTATACCTGCTGATTCTAACCATCCTATCAGCCATAATCATGCTGCTTTTCACAGCATGGTACATAGACTTATTAGTATACCTCTTTCACCTAATGACTTTTATGATGAACTGAATGTCGTTAAACAAATTGCTGTTAATAATAAGTATGAGGTTAGTTTAATAGATAATATTTTAAGAAAAAAGTTAAAGCGTAGAGCTGAAAATTTAGTCCACTCTTCCCATAACGAGAACATTGAAATAGTTAGATATTGTAAATTATCTTATATCAACAGAACTAGTTATAAAATCAGTAACCTTATTTCTACTAAATGTAATCGTAAAGTTGCCTTTTATTGTACAAAAAATCTAGGTAAAATGTTGGTTAATAATAAAGATAAAAAAGAAATGTTAGAAAATAGTGGAGTTTATAAAATATCTTGTCAAGATTGTGACTCTGAGTACATAGGTCAAACAGGTAGATCTATAAAAGTTAGAATTAAAGAACATGTAAATAGCTGGAAACATGGCTATAGAAACTCTAACTTTGCTAACCACCTTTTGGACTCGGGTCATAGTTTTGATCCGAAATTGAATGTTAAACTCTTACATATAGAAAATAAAAGCAATAGATTAAATAATTTAGAATGTTTAGAAATAAATAGATCTATTTCACAACTCTAAACACTATCTCGTAACAGTAGTCTTGGATGTATTCAATGAATACAAATTAAAAAATATGTATTTAAAACACCTAATACGCTTTTCTCAAACTGGCATTCACCTCTTCAAGTGACAAAAAACTCTTCTATATTGTAACACTTGAAATATGCAACTATTTTGGAACCAAATGAAGAGTCTAAATTAAACCGAGTACGGAATGAAAGAAAATGTGCAATTTTTCCAACACAAAAATATACTGGTAACATGGCGTTATCTTTAGCTGTTCCGCGGAGACAAACTGATACTAAACTATAAGAGATATGGCACAACTAAAGATCATCACTACTGAAAAGTCATACTTACCAATCAATTAACCGTGAATTGTGTAAAATCTATCTTACCTTCCATTTAGCGTTCTCTTTAGTTTGAGTTGTGTGTATAATTTCTTGTAATAAGCAATTTACGGTTCAAAAATCTTGATCGGATCATAAGTTACTTTCGAAACTCGAGAAAACCTCGATTATAGATTCTGCTGAATTATTAAGTTTGATTGTAAAAGATAAACACAGAACTGAAGTTTGTAGTTGCTTCGGTGAAGTTACACAGTATAATGTTGCTAACCAAACACTGCTGTTGGAAAAAACTAAACGGTACAAAACCTTCCCACTCATGTGCTTCAAGTGTCAAAATAATTAAACGAAAAATTGTAGCAAAATATTATAAGTCCATTTTGGGAATTTTAGAATTTAACTTAAACATTCTTTTTAGTTTTTTACTGATACTTTTAGTTTAGATTTTTTCTTCTTGTTTAAAGGCAAGAAACATCACGGTCATCATTAGCCAAAAAAAGAAGAAAAAGAAAGAGTATAAAATAAAGACTCCCAAGCCTAGCATAGTCTAATAATAGCAAGGTTAGTTTAGGATAGGTTAAGAACTTAAAAGTTTTTTAAGGGAGACCTCATTGGAAAGATGAACGAAAGGAATCTTACAAGACTATATTAAAAAAGTGTATATCCAGGTAGAACCCTCTGGATTGCCACAACCGTAATGACCATAGTGAGCCCCTGAGGGACTCTAGTGTTGAGGTTTGGTTGAGATCATATTGAGCAACAACGTTTTGTTATGGTGGTGTGGAATATATCGGATATAGAGTCCGTAGGTAAAACGAATGTCCCTCAATTTATATGTAAGTCGCAACCATTTTACACAGAGAAGACTATATATTAAAAATTCTGCATTTATATTCTTGGTATTGTCCCTCATATAGGAAAAATATAGCGGTGACAAAATAAATTACTGGGGGTAGTTAAAGGGGAAAAACTATTGAGTTGAAAAAATTTATTTTTGGAAATGTTACGTGTGTGGTATCAAATAAAACTACACATTGTTTTAATTAAGAATATGTATGTTTATTTTACGAAAAAATTAACATGTAAGCACTAGACCGCTTTAAAAGACTTCGACTGTCCTAAAAATAACTGCCCCTATATCCCTACGTACCCTAAGTCGTGTAGTTTTAGCACACGCTTGACCTTTTTAATATTATAATCGAAGTTATTTTATTTCGATTTTATAGCTGGTAGCCTTTCAATTTGAAGTATGACTGTTGTGAGTTCATTACAAGACAAAAAAACATTCTTGCCAATCTTCCCTGATCTGTAACAAATATAATAATTTTTCATAACAATATGAAAATATAAACAGTAATATATTGTTTTCAAAACAAATTTTTTATTTATTTCTAAATTTAATCATTTCAAAATTTCTCTTTCCACCATGTGGAGGTGGCTTTCATAGTCTCGACTGCACCGAAATAATGGCAACAGTTTGAAATTTCCACAACGGTATCAAATAAAAAAGAACCAAAAATATTAGATATTACCGGTAGTTCTCAAGTTGGCGAAAGTGGAATTGAATCATTAACACCGTGTTAGACAAAAAATTATAAGTTTAATAAGTGCTTAAACTTGCTTCGCTTTCCCGTAAGCAAGTCCTTAGCGATAATCGTAGTTATACTAAATGTTGAGCTTGACTTATGAGAAAAATTAAACAGTATAACAAACACACAGAACACAATTCTCACAAAAAAATACGCCTAAGTATCAGACGCGTTTCAACGACAAGGTTGTCGTCTTCAGTGATGCATGAAATAAACGAATCAAACTATAACTTATAATAGTTATTGGTTTAGCTCCTGCATCACTGAAGAGGACGATCTTGTCGTTGAAACGCGTCTGATACTTAGGCGTATTTTTTGTGAGAATTGTGTTCTATGTGTTTGTTATACTGTTTAATCGTACTTGATTAAACTCGAGGTTTTATCGACAGCAGGTAAAGTTCAGTTTTGTTTTTTGCCAATTATTCAAAAGTTATTACTTTTTTACTGTCACTCGTGGTTAATCTTCCTTTTAACTAAAATTTGAACCAAATCGACTAATTTGAAATTGAGCTGATTTTGATAAATTTCGTATTTTATAACAGCCCCGTTACAGATTTTTTTAAACGATAACCGATGTAAAGATGGCAACCAATGTTTGGGTCCTAACTAACAACATATGAACAATATTTGGTCGATTTACATACGAACAACAAATCGAAACGGTCGATTTTGACAATATGGTAAGTTGGTGATTTTTGTATGGCAACTACCCGTAAAAGTTATCGAAAAATTGAAAATACTTCTCTAAATCTTGCCAACATATATCTACAAACTTAATTTTATTAAAATCAGTTTTGGGGTTTGAGTTGTAGAGCTTTGCACAGGAGACAGACAGACAAATTGTTTGGATTCGTGGAAACTCAAAACTGATATATCCGTGTAAACTTGACATCAATATTTTAAGCAAGCACATAATTTTCCATACTTTTGAGAAGTACATTAAATAAAGTAATAATAGATATTTAATAAAACATACTATTACGATTTCATAAAAGTAGACATTCTAATCACGTTTGGTGAATTTAAAACATGCGATAATTTCGCCCCACATATGTTTTACCGTGTCACAATGTTGTCCTCAACTGTACAATTCATTGATTCCAGACATAACCTAGTGATGGATTAGGCTATTAATTGCCTGCATCTAGACTTGTGATAATTCAATCCTTAGCTATTATTACGTCGTGTAATTAACGATAGTCTATTCATAGACAAGTAGGATATTGCTGTCTGTTATGCAATAGTCTGAATTGAATTGCTTGTTACGAGTTTAACGGTAGTGAATCATGGTTGGTACACCTTCAAGACAATAGTACCGTCGTTATTGTTAGCTCGGTTTAACTGCAATAACCTTAGTAACCGAAAGAAGAAATGTTCTTTTATGAAATGTTTGTTGTGATCGTTACTTTGTCGCATGAAGAAAAGTTATGTGATTAGTTACAAAATAGGAGTTCAAGTTAAGTTTAAAAAAAAAAATATTTGTTTTAAAATATGCTTAGAATAAATAAATATTTTTGAAAGATGTCAGTCTGCCTGTGTATAATCTTTCCAAAATAATCTTTGGAAGTAGTTAAAGTTACTGAGTGAAGATTTGGTATTCGTTTTTATTTATATAACCTATTACCAGTATGACAGAAAGCAATACTTTACTTTATACATTTTCAAAATGGCGGACGTGTAAAATGTTTATTGTCGAATATATCTAAAGCAACAATTTTTTTCTCTAAATATATTCACAAATATTACACAAAACTTTTGTATATCTTAGAAAAAGGTGGTAAGCTTTTGATTTTGGATGATACAGGTTTTTCTGAAAAATGATAACTTCGTTTTTTGACTTGCAACATACTTACTCCAAAACCGTTTCAAAAAATTATTATTTTTTACATAGATGAATTCTATGCATCTTTCTGAGAAAAATGATGTCTTATAAGTTAGGTTTTGTATAAAAATAATATTTGTTATGATTTTTTTAAGAAAACAAAACCTTTAACATGTCCCAGTTCTAGGGTTAACAAAAAAATAAAACGTGTTTTTAAATTTTGTCTATAGCACGAAATATAACATAGTTAACGTCAAAACCAAAGGATAGACTAAAAACAAAATATTTTTGAATTCCGATAATTTTTATTTGCAATACTTTTTTATTTTAAATCTTAAGAATTAAAAAGGTTTTTTGGACTTTTATTTGTTTATATGATTTTTTTATCATATTTTTAGCCGTAGAATAATTTCCCGAGCGATTTACGCAAAGTTATGAATCTCTCTGTATAAACGAAATATTTAATCTCCCTTTAGTAAAGTTGTAAATTGTATTCATTATAACAAAGTTGTAGGAAAATGAGAGATAAATGTAGTTTAAAGTGTATTCTGAGGAAGAGAAGCGGATGTGATATGTGACTTATACTCACAACGTGGTCCTTGAATCAGAGTAAAACTTTTAATCACACCACAACAGATGTATTGAGAACTTAGTTTTAAGTTCAGAGTTATTAAATATCATTGTAAATTCACCTTACAGTAGATTTAGATTGGTTTTGTAGCTGTTAGTTTTTATTTCTCTGTGGTCTTTCGGAAACAGCTTTTCTCCAGTATTTCATTCCCATTAAATAACAACGCTAATGTCTAATTACGTATCCTTGTTATCGTTCCTTGTCGAACATATACGTGTTCTGAATTTAATTAAAATTTTCGTCAAAATAAAAACAAAATTCTCTAGAAGTTACACAAAAAGTGCACTACGGGTTGTAGGGATTCATTCATACGTGAATATTATTTTGGAAAAACATATAAAATACCTAAACTTATTACTTTTATATTAATAATTTCAAGTATTACATATAAATTTCAGTTTCATTGTTTATTTGAAGAATTATGAATTACATTCAAATGTAAATTCTATCTCAGACGTCGAAATGATTGTATAAAAGCTTATATTTTGAATAATTGTTTTACCGATTTACGATCAGCGCCTTATCCTATTAGAAGAGGTAAAACCTCATCAAATTAAAGTTGAAAGTTCCTACCTACGTCAAGCTATATTGATTTCTTATTAATAATCATTTATATATGGGATCAAAGCTCCGATACCGTTTTAACTTTAATTTATTGAGATTGGTTTACACTGCTGCATGGTATTCCCATAGGGTTAAATATAATTTCCTTTGCCCAACTCCATGATGGTTCGTATAGAGCCCATTAAAGTTGAGAGAAATTTTATTTCCTGTTGTAGGTAATAAAGTAATTTGTATGAAATTATAACGTTCGAACATATTTATCATCCTCTATTGTTGGGTTGAGTATCCCTTTAAACAATTTAATCTATAAAGTGTTTGACCTATTTAACTTAAATTATCTATTAAAAGAAAACTTAAACTATAATTTATAAAAAAAGTACATTTTATTCAATTTATATTTTATGGCGTCAGATATATTTAGATAGAATGAGATTTGCAATAAGAGTCCTAATTATTACAATTTGATGAAAGTTATTTTTTCTTTTGTAATTTTCTTTTACTTCTTCTATTGTACTTATTTGACAAGAGGGATAGCAGTAATACAATCTATTTAGTAAATTATAATATTAATTTTATCACGTGACCTTTTGAGCTGCATGTTAGTCACGATAGACATGGGCGTCATCGCCGGGGGGGACGGGGGGACGTGTCTCCCCCAATATTCGAGATGTAAAAATATTTTTGCTAAAAACGAATGATTTACTTAAAACCTTAAAAGGTAAACATCGGGCTTTGCCTTTACTAGGGTTTTTAACATTATATTTCTGTTACAAACGCATAAATAAATGCATAAAAACAATGTTTTAGAAGTTTAATTTAAAAAAATTGCCATACCCCC
This sequence comes from Aphrophora alni, assembly GCA_963513935.1. Lineage (NCBI taxonomy): Eukaryota > Metazoa > Arthropoda > Insecta > Hemiptera > Aphrophoridae > Aphrophora > Aphrophora alni. Next base: position 93,066,776 of record OY740774.1, on the reverse strand, counting down.
AGACCCCCGACATATGTCCCCCCCCCCAATAATGAACTGGTGATGACGCCCATGACGATAGAGAATATGTATTATAGACATATCATTTTCGTCTGATATTTAAGGATATTAACAGAATAGTTCTTACAAGAATAGTATCTTTTCTAAAATATTTATTTTAATATTTAAAACATATATTCTACAATATAGGACCCATATTCGTCTGCAATTTTGGAACATGTAATTTAAGCTATGCTCAATATTAAAATAGAAATTTGTAATTATTTGTTGTCTAATTAAAAAAAAAAAATCCTAAATTAACACATATATTAATTATTGTGTCACAGGACCCTCTTAATTATCCAGACATTCCCCAAGTTTAATTTTTCTACTTTTCGTTGTTTATAGTTATAGAAGGAGTCCCATACTTTTGGAACACTTGGTATATATTTCTTTTCAGAGCTCATTTTCATGTTTTGTCTAAAAACTTCTGAACTGGCATTTGTTACCGATGGTGTTGGTTGGATGGGTTAGAGAAAAAGTTTGTGCAATATTTTTGCACCGTTTACACATTGATTAGTTTTCTTGTTATTGATTTCGAATTATAATATTTATATAATTTCAAGTTATTGTCTGTATTGGAATCATATATCGAGTGTTCCAAATGGCCCGAAACACAACATTAAAGTTAAAACAGTTAGAAATAACAATGTGAAAATTACAGTTTTGAATTTTCTTAGCTATAATTGTTTTATGTTACAAGTTTTGTTTCTAATGTTGAAGACGTTGTTAAGGAATGCTGGATCATTTCGAACACCAGATGTAATTATACTATTCATAGTTACATTTCACAATATTATATTCAAGTCACAATTTATATCATATATTTTCATTAGGTCAGTATATAATTGTTCATATATTTTTAAAATTATTATTGGTAATCGTATTTTTAATAAATAACACAATATTTATTAAAACCACTGTTTTATTAAAACTTGTCAACCATGGTTTTGCTAGTTACAGCATTGTCAAGGCAAATTAAGAGACTAAAGAAAAAAGCACAGTAACCTATAATGCAAAACCTGGTTATTCCCCATTCTTAACCTAGTATTTAATAGAGGGAGGAGGTTTGAGGGTAGGTTATGATCTGGATAAAGGATTAAGGAGTGGGGAACTGCTTAAATCTAATTGCTCATTTAAAACATCTTTTTTTTACTATTTATATCTACATTTCCATAAGAGTTTAATATTGTTGACTTAATGCATATATCTGTGTAAAATATTAAAATTTCTATTTTAATAAAATTCCGAAATTTCATGTATATTCAAGTACTGTAGTTAGCAAAACTAGAGCCCAACCACAACCATCTATACTAACTTTCGAAAGTGACTTGTTTTAACTACAAAAAACTTTTAAATTTAATTCAAGCAAGTTACTACACTGTTGAGGAAATCTAGAGATAAACGTAGTTTAAAAGTTCACGAGGATGTAGTTCTGCGCTTCGAATCCAACTCATGTTGGAAAGAAAGGGAATTAATGTGGTATTATTTGACTTATGTTTGCTACGTGATTCTTGTATAACAGTTTAACACTTAATCTAATCACAACTCACGTATAGAGTTCTTGTATTGCATTTCCAGATAGTTAATATTAATGTATATAGAAAAAGAAGTTCGTTCTACTTGTTTAACATACAATGCAAAGTGTTGTTGGAGGTTTTTGAATACTCAACAACTTTTTTCACCGCCAATTGTTGTAAGTTGAAACTCTCTTGTTCTTTACTATTTTTAATCTCGGATTCACCTTAACTCTGAAAAAAGTAGGAGTTTCATACAATATCAGAAAATTGCAATACGCAACACACATTTATATGTTTACGTTATCTAGGATCTATAATTCTAGAAAACAATAAGTTGTTATTAGTTAAAACTAATGAGAATAGATTTGTTTTTCTCTCTCTCTCTCTCTCTCTCTCTCTCTCTCTCTCTCTCTCTCTCTCTCTCTCTCTCTCTCTCTCTCTCTCTCTCTCTCTCTCTTCTCTCCCTCTCTCAAATGGCCAGAATCCTTAAGAAACGTAGTCATAGATCGTTAGTATTTTTCTTAAACATTTTCTGAACACATCACAAAAAATCAAACAAAACTAGGCATCTGCTCATTTGTATGTTCGGTCATGTCTAAATAGTTACGTTTTATTATAGCTGTCAAACAGTTACACTTAATGGTAATTATAAAACTGTCATTTCCAATACTTTAATTAGTCCAAATAATTTTAGAATCATATATATATATATATATATATATATATATATATATATATATATATATATATATATATATATATATATATATATATATATATATATATATATATATATATACATCTACGTGAAAAACACCTAATTTGAATTTTTATATTATTTATTTTATTGTCCAACATATATATTTTCACAAACATTAAGCTTCGAAGGTAAATAAAAATAAAAATTCGGTTTTCAAAATTTCTAATATTAGTTTTTTTACATTTACCACATTGATTTTTTCTGCTCCCATAATAGTAATTTATAATCTTACTTATAACAGATAAAAGTTCAATTAGTTATAGCCACTATTTCTTTATTCAAGTTTTATTGAATTCTTAACAATATTATTTTATATTTACTATCAAAGCCACAATACCGTTTCAACTTTAATTTATTCAGATCCGTTTACACTGCTGCATAGTTTTCTCACGGGGTTATATATAATTTCCTTTGCTCGACTGCATAATGATTCATATCGTAGCCATTAACGTTGTTGAGGGAAATTACCTCAAATTGTTGGTCATAATGTCGGTTAAATGCCATGTCCCGTTTTCAAAACAGATAAAGTTGTATTTTTTATCCAAAATGTAAATGTAGTTCTAAAGCTTATATGATTTTTATTCTCGTTCTTGTATTCAAAGTAAAGTAAGTGGAGATAATATTTGACTTATGTTCACAACGTGATTTTTGTATCACTGCAAAACTTTAACACTTAATAATATTTTGTAGAGAGAACTTCAGTATTTCGTTAAAGATATTTATTTATTTTAAACCAAGAAAAGCAGTTCGTACCGTTATGTTAGTAGTTCTATATTTTCAACAATTTTAAACACAATTTTAATTTAACAGCAGATATTTCTTGTTGAATCTCCATATTCAAGGGTAAATAAAGCAATAAAGCCTAAAATTTCAACATATTTTAATAATATAAATGAGCTACAATGGTTTCGCTTTGGGGCATCATCGGGCAACTGATAATTAACATGTATTGACAACTATTTATATATACACAAGTTGTCAATATAATTATATAATACAAGTACATAAAATATTTGTCAATACTTGTTAATTATCAGTTGCCCGACGATGCCGCAAGGCAAAACAATTGTAGCTCGTTTATATTATAAAAGTAATTTTGAAACTTTAGCTTTACTGCTTTATTTTATCCTTTAATATAATATTGCATTTATGCAAGTTGCATTAGTGATCGAATTTATTTTCTAACCAAATATATTATAATGTAAATGCACATCATTTGATATTTGTACATTTGAATATTCAATACATTTAGATTTTCATTAACTAAAAACCTTATGATTGAAATGGAAACAATTTAACATTATTACGATGTCGATATGACTAATATAAGTTGTTGATTTTTTTCAATTCAGCGTATTTTGGTTTATATCTACTCAAAAATGCAAACGTTAGAATTTTACGTATAACAGATAATCTTCCATAAGTCAATTTACATTATTAATTAATATTATATTTATATTAATATTAGTAATTATTAATTAATAAGTGATGTCTTATTATAGGAGGCAAGTAATTACACTAATGGTAATTATAAAATTATCATTTCCATTACTTTAATTGGTACACATTTTTTATTTAAATTTTAGAATCATATATAAATTTACGTGAAAAAAAACACTTCATATGTGTATTTATATTATTGATTTTTATGTGCAACATATATATTTTCATTAACTTTAAGCTTCAAAGTTAAATTGAAATAAACAATCCATTACTTAGTCGTCAACATATCTAATATTAGTTTTTATATTTAGACCACCTTAATTTTTTTTTACTCCTATAATAGTAATTTATAATCTTACTTATAACAGATAAAAGTTCAATTATTTATAGCCACTATTTCCATATTGAAGTTTTATTGAATTCTTAATAATATTATTTTATATTTACCATCAAAGCAATAATACCGTTTGAACGTCAATTTATTCAGATTGGTTTATACTCCTGCATGGTTTTAACATGTGGTGAAATTAGATTCCTTTCCCCGACTACATGATGGATGGTACATATCGATGCAATTAAATTTGTTAAGAGAAGTTACTTTCAATTGTAGGTCCTAAAGTAATATTGATAACATTAAAATTATTCATCAAATGTTATGACTAGTGAAATACTATGTTAGTTACATTTCCCTTTATTGAAAGCTTATAAGTCTTTATGATATCTCGAGAATTCTTACTACTTGTACTTTCTTACTCAGATTAGATATTTAAACACAGATATTTTTCATCTAGTTTTTAGCTATCAATTTAAACACTATACAATAAAAAAGCTAAATAGGTTCTTTAAAGTTATCAAAACTTATATTTTTAGCAGTAAAGATTTGGTTTCAAGGTTAGACTGAATGGTTTTTGTATAAGTTTAGTATGTGATTTGGTGCTTCTTAAAATGTCAAAAAACATTGTAAACTTTAACTCTGTGGAAGAAACGCCTAATAAATTAAACTGGACTATTTCTAAGTCGGTATGTTTGTGTCAAGTATGTTTGTATTTTTCAATGTTATGTATAGTTGTTTCTTTTTTTTTACTCAAATTATGACGAGTAAAAACATATTTTACGCTATATTTGAATAGCTCTAATTAGAGGTTATTGAAATCATGGTTCTTCTCTCAATTGTGTTTTTGAGAACTTTAATTGAGTATAGATCTGATGATGGCGGCCTAAACCACTGAAATTGGTATTTTGAGATTTACGAAAAAAGGATTTTTAGACGGAAAATATACGGTAATTTTTATAATTTCATTAATATATATATTTTTTATTAAGTTCATATACAGAGCCTCCAGCACTCGTTCCAAAAATGTATCAATAAAAAAATAAGCAAATCCCACACGACATAAATCGTCAAAGAAATAACCTTTTATATGAAATTGTTTAATTATACTAACTAAAACCACATTCAAGAAATGTATAAGACATACTTATACATTAATTGATAAGTATTTCTGTTCCAGCAATGCCCGAATTATTGTTACTCATCTTAAACATGATTTTTACAGTTCTGGTTATATAATCACTAAACCTTCTAATTGAACATAATATGTTCACTGAAGAAGTAAAAATATTATGAACATAGAAAAGTTTATTTCCCCCTCCGTTTTTAAACTATTTTAATTACATTGAACTCAATAAAATGTTTTTTTTTAAAATAAATCCTTTCAATTTAATTAATTTATATTAATACAAAAAGTAATAATCTACGATTTTAATATAAAGTTATTTAATAAAATATATTTTTTCGTGTTAGTTATAATGTTCATAATTATTTTGATTTTAAATTAAAAGTGGACATAATTTCGTACATTGTTCAGTTTGTATATCTGTGCTAATTAAAAATGTCAAATATAATAAACATGTGTTTTGAATATCATAACTCATCCGCATCATTTCCTCCGGGGTTTAAAGTTACACTACAATTAACTATTTATATTTACTCAATATTTACATAATTTGTTCTCAGAAGGTGTTGCTAATTGTATAGTCATTTACTGACAATTATTCCAGACATTGCATGTAAAAGTCGCTCTGAGATGTTTCACTATTTTACGCTTCACTCAAGTTCTAAACTTTCTTTCATTCTTGAACATTTCGAATAGAATCATCATGCTGCGTTTTTCCCACAATTACAGAACACTTTTTAATTTCAATGATAAAAAAAAATTACTTTTGTACCTATTACGTGTATCCAAAATAGATTAAGTAACATAATTTATATAATTCTAAATTGTTTGCTTTTAAATTTATTTAAAGCGAAAAAATATTTTTGATGTGGAAATAATTTTTTTAAACGGAAAATGTAGCTCTTTTTCTTTTCATAAATCAGAACATTTGTATAGTGAAGATTTGAAATTTTTCCCATTGTTGTTTCTTAAAGTATGGTATACTTATTATTATTATTTTTTATTTACTATATCAATCTAGTTCAACACTAACAAGCTATTCGTTTCAAAACAAAATTAATACAATACTTTATTAGAAATAGATTTCATAAAAATGTAACTGTGGTATTTTGGTTAATAAATATAATTAAATAATATTCATTTAATCCATAACATATAAAACTTTAGTGTAAATGGTCAGTTAGTTTAGAACTACCTTATCTAAGTTTTCTTTTCCAAATTACTGTTACATTGGATTTAAAAAAAAAAAAAAAAAACTAATTGATATAGAGGAATCCGGGAGATAAATCTACTTATAAAGTTTATGAGATTTATATTTCTGGTGTACTGTGTTCTAAGGAAGGAAAGCGGAGGTGATGTTAAACTTACGTTCACAACGTGATCCTTGTATCCGAGTAAACTTTAACACTCTAAACCACCAATCATGTATTACTTCTAGTGATATTTAGTATTAATAAATATAAGATAGGAGTTTATGTGACTAAACAGTTGATATAAGGTGATTGTGGACATTTGCATTTCAAACAATCTAGGAGTTACTTGTTATCTCAAAAATTGTTAACATGCAACACCAAAAAAGTTCGCTTAACTGGTGAAGAGAGGGCTCAGTTTTAATACTGTAAAGATTATTTTAATATTGTATATGAAGAAAATTATTTCATGACCCACAAAATATTGAAAACAAACGAAGTGACCGTGTGAGCTGCTGCATAATTTTACTTCGGCGTCATCTTTTGCCAGTTGCTTTTATTCTATTTTTCATTCATATAGTAATCCAAAAATAATGCATGTTTTTGTTTATGTCTAAATTATATGTGTTCATAGATAAATTCAACTTTTGATTACCTAATGAAAAGGCAAATGATTTTCAACAGATGGATAAAAGAATTAGAGCAATGGCTTGTTTATACCCATACGTGATTATATTATTTTTAAATCGTATATCTACTATAAAGTTATATAATTATAATTATATTCATATAATTATAATAATTATATTCATACACTTTAACTGTGTAGAAAAAACGTCTAATAAATTAAACTGGACTATTCTAAGTCGGTTTTGTTTTTGCCAGGTATGTTTGTGTTTTTCAATGTTATGTATAGTTGTTTCTTTTTTTTTTTTTACTCAAATTTTGACGAGTAAAAACATATTTTACGCTATATTAATAGCTCTAAGTAGAGGATATTGAAATCATGGTTCTTCTCCATGATATATAATTATGTTCATAAATTCTAAGTATGATATAATTAAATATTTTGTATTTTATTTGGAATTGTAAGTTAAATTTATTTAGTTTCCAGCTATCAGAGTGACTAATACTAGTTATTATATTTGTTGTTACAAATACAAATTTATGATAAAAACCTTGTCTTACTAGTTAAAAAACATATAATTTCATTCAATTAAAGCTAAAAGAAATTAACCCACGTCAATTTATATTGAACTCTTATTATTATAAATTTATATTTAAGATCAAAGTTGAAATACAGTTTTAACTATAATTTATTCAATTTTGTTTACACTGGTGCATACAATAAAATTATCTTGGGTTTAAATATCATTTATTTTTTCATACTCTACAATGGTTCATATCCTCTCCATTAAATCTGAGGGAAATTAAACTTTCTCTGTAGGTCAAAATGTAATTTCGATGATATTGCAATGTCGGAACATATGTTGTTCTGAAATTTGATTAATACAATTCTATAATATTATATTGTATGTCTGTTTCAGTAATTAAACGCATATAGGAATCAATATCCAACGTTTTATATTAGTCTATTATTGATTACAGCTAAATTAAAGCTACGATACATATAATCTATTCTTCAACTTTTAAAGAATTATTTAACGTGAGTATAATGTGAGTATTAATACGTGAGTATTAAGGGGGAAATATTTATATTGATGATATTGCAATAACCGTTTTAAAACTCTGTGCTTATTCCTCACACTAAAAGCAATGTAAAAATTAATATAAACATATTTAATAAAATTCTTATTTCTCTATCTAACAGCCATTTTGTGTTTTTAGCAAAAAATAATATCTTTTTAACGGTTAGTGATATAAAGATGAAATTTGACATATTATTTAGTGTAATAAAAAAAAATCCTTCCATTATTTAAAAATAACGGCTTTTTGCGTATTACTATTGTGTATGGATAAATCAGTTGTTTTCTAATGTACAGGAAGATTTAGACTAATTTTTTTTTAGAATTCAAACAATAGTTCTATGCTAATCTTGGGTGTTGTAGACAATTACCAGCAATTAATTCACTTAACCTTTAAGCTGAAAAAAAAATTCACACTTTTATTTGTCGTTAAAAAAGGCATATTAAATCGTCTCTTGTAAATATTTTGTTTGTAAAATAACCAGTTTCTAAGATATTCGACTTTAAAAAAGTTAAATGCTTGCCATTTTGAAATTGGTTGATTACTTTTCTCAAAATTGGATTTTATAACACTAAGTACCATGCAAAATTTCAACTGTATATCATTTACCGTTAAAAGATACAAATGTTTTTCTCAAAAACGGAAAATGGCGGATAGGGTTTTGAAAACATTTTAGGAAATATTTTCATACAAACCTTTTTTTATGTGAGGGAAAAGATCTTGAAATTTTGGAACGATTTTTTGAAACACGCTATATGTATTTGCGGTATCTCTGGAATTGTTACCAAGAATAGATAATAAAAAAAACAACATTTCGTGTCTAAAGATTAAATTTAAAAAATAGACAAGAAACTTAAATTCTCATAAGCAGCACAAGTTTTCAAATCTACTCGTTGTAATATTAACGAATTATTTTCAGTAAGCGTAGACTCAGTAGTTTTCTGTAACTTTGTAAGACCAATTAGGTAAACAAGTTAAAAACGGACGTATAAGAACACTCAGAACTTTAAAAAGTTGAAGTATGTAAAACGTATTTGAAAATAGTATCTATTCGAAACGCGCCAAGTAGCATTTTCAAGAAAACTCTACCGTATAATACAAAACTGAATTAATTTGTAAACCATTACAACCCATAATTCATAAACGAAATTTTATACACTTCTGTTTTAATAAAAATACAAAATAGATTTTCTTTTTTGTAACAGAAACTAATAATATCAAATTTGTTAATACTACGAATGAAATATTTTCATATTGTATAATCAAGGAATTGAAAATCGTTGCTCATATATCAAAAATATTGTCAAAATCTCAACACCCTATTGAAACAAATGATTTATAATGTTGTGTACATAGTGATATAGTGTTTTCCATGTTAAAATTGGATCATGCGCAATAAACAGTCACATTAGTACGGAGCAAAGTGTTGAAACATTGGAAACGACATATTTATAAAGTTCTCCCTGATATTAGTTACTAAATACATATGCTCTCAGGAAACATTTAACGCGACAAGTGTCTTCTGTAGAACTTCTACTAATTATTCATTCATTGTCATTTAGTCTCAGTTATTACTGGAATTGCCTTTAAAAGTAGCTTTGAATGTGCAACTGTTTCTCGCTTCTCTAAAATTCTAAACTATGTTTATATATTTAACATTTTCAAAATTATATCATGTAGTATTGTGTGCCGTGTTTTTAGTACTATTACAGATCACTCATACTGAAAATAATTACTTTTCATTTTAGGGTAGTTTTTCCAAAGTAGGTTAAATAATATTATTTATATAAATTATACGTCTTTTTCTTTAAATTTGATATGGAGGAAAAATCAAAAACATAATTTTGAAGAATAAATATGAAAGGTAGTTATTTTATCGTGGGTGCTTAAGGTATAATCGTAAACTTTTTATCTAAAAAAAAAAAAACTTTCAATGAAGGACCGTTGTTACTATATCATATAACTTTGAAATCTCTTTTTCAAATTCTGAAAAATGACAACCATTTTCCAATTTGGCTGCTAACTATTAAATTTATTACAAGGAGTCGTCTTTGTTATAATGTTTTTTGATCCTGTATCAAATTTAAAGATTTTTATTTATTGTTCGATAAATTTTCTCATTTAGGAGTAACAGACCCTTAAATTTTCTAACGTTTATAATTTGATTTTTATGAATTTCAATATGTGGATACTATAATCCTCTATCATTTTTCATTTGACTATTTTAATTTTTGTGGGCGCCAGGCCCTATCGGGCTTCGTAGATTTACTTATATAAAAAAGTCCTCACTCGCTCCGGTGATGTCCCTAACAACCAATAAAGCTGTACATATGTGTAGGAGACTGGACAGCACTGCACATTTAACACACAGATATCTTACCAATATCTTTTTTTATTCCTTTTTATTATTCAGATGTTATTAAAAAAAACTGGATTAAATATCAGGAAAAAAACTCGCTATTAAGTACACATTACATATCTGTGAAAAAAATATGAAATAAATTTCTAGTGAAATATATTGGTTTTTAGTATTAAAATATCGAAAAATAAACTTACACTTCTGTTAAAATCTTTATAGAATTATATAGTGTTATACATTTATGGAACACTCTCATTTAGCACTAAACGTCTTACACTTTTTAGATAGCTAAGTGAAAAACATTTACGTAGACTAGTCACACGCCTTTTATGTCAATTAGAAGCTAAGAGACAAACAATTTCGATATATTTATCCCAGCATGTAACTAAATTTATTGCTATAATAACTAAATGTATCTAAAAATGTCAACTGGAAATGTTTTTATTTTAATTTATGAATAAATAATATGAACTTTACAGTATAACAAACACACAGAACACAATTCTCACAAAAAATACGCCAAAGTATCAGACGTGTTTCAACGACAAGGTCCTCCTCTTCAGTGATACACCAGTAATATGAACTTTGTTTGAAAGAAATACTAATAATGATAACACTCCTGAAGATAGAAAGCTTTATTTATGTTTTTTTATCAAATATTTTATATATGTATTTATTAATTGATATTGCCCTAGAAATGAGTTTGTAATAAATTAAATATTAGCTAAAAATTCCTTATATTGTTTTGTTTACTTTTTTGTATATATATATATATATATATATATATATATATATATATATATATATATATAATAAGAAATATTAAAAATGTTGGTATTTTATTGGAAGAAATTTATATTATAAATATTCCTTCTTGTATATATAAATAATACAAAATGTAACCAAACATTTTGAGAATGTCTTAGCTAATATTTCGTTTATTACAAACGTTTTCGTAGCACAACAGAAGATGTCAATGTATGCACTTATATATTTTTGTGTGCTACGAATAACTTTGTAATAAACGAAATAATACCTAAAACATTGGCTACACTCTTTTGTTTACTTTTTAGAGCCCCTAATAGGATAACAAAATAATTATGTTTTAAATATGTAGATTATTCTTTCTGGATTATTGGTACTTACGCAGTCATTTATTTTAATACTTATAAAATAAAATATATCTCTCATATATTAATATTCGTTATCATATTGCTTAATATGCAAATGTAACACTAATAGGGTTCTAATTTTTAAACAAAGGAATACTTCAAACTCAGTAGTTTAGGAATTAATATAAATTTGTTTACACGTTTCAATTATGTTGATTGTCTGTTAATAAATGTAAAACAATTGATAAATTCAGTGGGAAAATGCCTACTTCAGTTGCATATTTTAAATTGATGCAAGTAATATAAAAAAGGAAGCATGAAAGAAACGCCAATTTAGGTGTTAAAGTTTGTCACTTTAATTAATGTTTTTAGAAACAAATTGTTGAAAGTTAGGAGATATTATGGAAAATTAAGGTCAGTTTTAAACAACGTTTCAGTTAAAAGTCTATTTTTGTTGCATAATAAGGATATGATATATAATATAGTCACCTCTAGGACGAAAAACGCACTATTACTATTAGTTTCATCAAAATCTGACCGGTATTAAAATGTTTATTATATTTGGACCAAAAATTATATTTTATCAAAACTATTTCAATCCGATTTAAAGATTGGAATATTAACTTTTACATTTATCTTTAATCATATTCTTTGATTAATATACTGTCTTTCTTATTATAATACGAAAAACGTAGTTAATTTTTCAGGCGCTAAAAACTCCTATCAGGCGCTAACCTACGTTAAACTACAGTCAGTTGTTTTAAATAATAATAGTTTATATTTACGATAAAGCTCCAATACCGTTTTAACTTTAATTTATTCAGATTGATTTACACTGCTGCATGGTATCCCCATAGGGTTAAATATAATTTTCTTTGCCTGACACTATATTGGTTCATATAGCTGTCATTAAATTTGAGAGACATTTACCTCACGTTGTAGATCATAAGGTAATTTGGATCAAATTTCAATGTTGAATCGTATATACCGAATATCGTCAAAGATACTACAACACAGTTGTGAAGTTTAAGTAGAGTGACAGCTTTTGCTATGGTTTAGGTATTGTTTTATTCTGCATCTTCAAAAGAGACAAAAAACAATAACCACAGAAATGGGGGGGTACGTTATCGCTCTTGATCACTTCAACCGAGAAACTGTAAAGACAACCGTTAATTTTTCTCAACAGACAAAATAGTAGTAGATGTGGAAAATAAATTGTGTCAATTATAAATATTGTTTTATAAATTTCGTAAATTGTTCTAAACAACTGTTTAAATTAGTTCCGATTTTAGTAACAGTAAAATACTCCTTAATGTTACTGTCTACAGACACGCGCTGAGTGTATGTATGCCTTGTGTAAGTGGGTAACATGTTATACTATTGGAAGTGCTGATAAGGATTGGATCAGTAACAAACTAACCACAAACTCGAAGTTCTTTGCTCTAATCTTAGAATTTATTTTGCCTAGTTTATTATATCGCTGTCCCACTCTTAGTCATTTATTTTCTGTATTTTATACTTCTTATTAGGCTTACAAGCATGCTCTACTCTACCTTACAGTGTGAGCAACATAGTTTCTCATACTAATGTTTAAATTATTGCAAAAAATTATTCTGTTTTTCTCGTGATATAATTAGAATTTTGTACTTTAGTTAAGCATGTTATGAGAAATATTATTTATATACATTTATTATAAGAGATAAGTTAGTATACTTGGGTCCCCTCAACTTTAATAATACTTCGTCAGTTTGAAAAAATATATGTTGCGAAAGAAGTTTATATAATAGATAGATTTTTAAAAAATCGGTTTCGAATAGCGGTTGTTGTATCTTTTGTTTAGGGGGAAAAAAAAAAAAAAAAAAACAACAACAAGGCGAATAATCAACTGTAAGTTATTACATCATTACTGAACTATCATTTAATTCTTTTAAATACACAGTAAATAAAAATGCAGTGCAATAAGGAAAAAGTATTATAATAAAAAAATTGTTGTTTTTTGAACCCTTAATACACAAAAATACATCTTTCATGTTGTTTCCCTTCTGATGTTTCTTCACTATATAAGTGAGATGTTCTCAGCTTTAGTTAACCACATCATTATGAATTATCTGTTATTGACAATCTAAATTAAAACACTATTTTAAAGAGTGAAAATAAATTATACAAATAATAATGTATTTTATCTTCGTTCCAATTATTCTGTTATTTCTTAATCTGATGATTATATCAATACGTGTAACTATCAATGACTATAGTTCGGGGGTTTTTTTTTTTAATTCTATAAAAACAGAACAAGCATAAAATTGTCTAAAGGTTTTTCTTAAAAATCTAAATATGTTAAACTGTATGCATATCATTGTAAAATATAAAATATGATCCTGAAATAATTATGATAATATGAAAAATATAAGCGTAGAATTGAAGAACTAATGGTAAATACTTACTTAAATTAATTGTGTTCACGATCCTAAAGGGATAAAGAAAATTTGAGTTTCTCAAAATTGTTTTAAAATAATTACTTGGAAATTAATTTAAAATTATAAATATGGCTTCTGAATATTTTTCTGGGAGCGATATTTAAAATTGTGTAATTCTGAACTATTTGTCATTGCTGCTGTACTGGAATTGCATATTGTTATATGTAACGTTTGCAATATGTAAAGTAATGAATAATTTATAACCAACATTTAAATCAATGTTAATGTAGGAGATAATACAAAAAAAAAATGTTAATTTCCATTCAGTTAAATTGAGATTTTCGTATCTCGTTTTATTGTGTACATCTAGACTTGAATAAGGAAGAGGATTTTGATCATGTTAAGTGATTTGTTTTTCAAAGTAATTCACATTTTTGGACACAAATTCAATATCAGTTTTATTAGTATACAATTGAACCAGCAAGGTTAATGAAATCTTTCGTCGTTGTGGCTGGAGAGAAGATGGCCGTAGACTTCAGTAACAAACAAAGGAATGTGCGAGTGTACGGTTGTTTGGTCACTCGTAAGATTTTTTTTGGATTTGGATTGCAACGAAAAAATGCTAATTTTATTTTCAAAATTGGAGCATAAGGTATACAGTATAAAAGAAGTTTGTAATGGGAGGGGCGAGGGGAGAGAGAGAGAAAATTCAATGGAAACAACAGCTAACTATTTAGACCGTCCAAAAATGCAGCACATTTTACAAGATGTATTTATAACTCACAATGTGTCGGTTTGTATCAAGGCAAATTTTTAATATTCGAGCTAAAGAAAACGTTCTTATTGATTATATCTTTCAAATACACTAAGCCTGTATGAACGTACAGCTGTCAGTTTCTTGTAAGAACAAAAATGAATTTATTAACAGCTGATTAATTAGAACTTAATTTACGTTTACAAGATATACGAATGACTGTAAATGACCAAAATACTCACTAGATAGCAATGCAATTTTGTCACAAATACTTCTAAAGAAAAATATCCATTAAAAATTAAAAACAGAGGGTTGTTGTATAACACCGAGTGTTTAATTCCGACTATCAACGTTTCTGAATTTATTAACTGAAGAACATTTTCCTCTCCAGTCTTTATGATTTGATGCCGATCCAGTAACGTTTCAATTAATGTAGCCTATTTAGAATATATATGGAATTACCATAAATAGACAATGAGATAAAAGTGAGTCAGATTTATTATACTTACTAAAAGTTAGAGTTAAAGTTCTCTAAGAAGTAAAAGATGAGAGGTTGGGGTGACGGGTTTGTTCTGTTTCGTAACCGGACTTGTTGAACGTTAAACTTAAAGTTGAACGATAGACTTGTCGACATGTCAATGCTTGTGATAAAGTTTAGAAGATTGTTTCTATTGATAAGGGATTATATTATTTTATTTGAATGAGCAAAAAAAGCTATAACTCAGGAACTACTACATCAAATAAAACAAAATTTTTCTTTTGTAAAATTCTATAATTTATTTGGTCTAGCCGACCATGGTTTCGCCAGTTACGGCATTGACGAGGCTCTTACAAGACTAAATACAAAGCACACCATAACTATTATAAAAGGTTAAGAAAGGCAGGAAAATTCCCGTTAACAAACAAATCACAAAGACCCAGGGGAAAAACCCCACTGGTCATTCACACAGTATTAACCAACCTTGAATAGAGGTTGAAGTAAAGGAGAAAATGACAAAAAATTCCGTTTGATCATTTAAAACTAGATTATCATCATTACACAAAAGTCTCTTAATTTCTAAAATTTCCAAAATATTTAATTTTCTACTTTTTACGTTAACATGTAGAATTTCAAAATTAACATTAAAATAAAAATCTGTCAATGCATGATTTTTTAAATGGTTAGAAAAACTAGAATCATTATAACCTAACCGCCAACTCCTTTCATGCTCACCTAACCTACACTTAAAACTACGGCCTGTTTGGCCAACATAAGCAGCATTACAAATACTAAATGTCAGTTTGTACACACCACTTTTTTGCATTTTTTAAATTTTATCTTTGGAATTTACTAACATCTTTCCTAAATTTTGTTTACTATAATAAGCTGGTTTACAGTGTTTTTTATTTTCTAAAACTTTACCAACTGCATGGCTAACTTTACCAAAATAGTTAATTCTACGCCACTTTTGTGTGGAATTATTAGAATTGACTATTGGGAAAATAAAGGATTTAGCCTTATTTTTTAATTTTCTTTTTAACATTTTATCAATGAGATTAACCTCATAAGCATTATTAATAACTATTTGTTTAATACATACAAGCTCAGTACAAAAATCATCATTAGACATAGGAATATTAATGAGGCGATACAATCAGTATGTTATATAACTACCAAACTATATACATAATTTTAACCCTTTTCTTTATCAACTAAAATATATAAAATAATAAACAAATTCAATGCAAGGTAAGTTTAGATTGTTTAACTCTTCTCCAAGACTTCTAATTTGTTCTTAAAACAAGTCTCTCTTACTTCTTTGAGTTAATTGCAGTTATTCTTGAACCTGTTAAAAATTAGTGACTATTAAAACATGAATGTTCGTGACAGTTAAGATTGACAGTTCACATGTTGACTGCAGCTAGGTAGACAGTGACTGTGTAAATAAACGCGAAGCTTGTCAACGTAGTGTGTACTCTAATCATAGGCTGGTGAATCTATTAACACCTGATGATCAAAGTAACACTTTCATCCTATCATCATACTTTATGAATATTAAAGTGTTATGAGGAAATTAGTCTTAAGTTACAAGAAAGGAAAATAAAAGAGTTACTAAGTCATTTTTAAGTATTTGTTTTTCAACATATTTTCATACTTGCCCATGAACAAAACTAAATGAAGGTCAGATATTTGGGAGGACATAGTCATAATAGTGAATATGAAATTCTGATTTTATTTATAACGATTTTATAAACATTTTCCTAAAATGTATATTATACTTGTCCAAACAAGGTTGTCACATACGCTACCTGTCAGTTTTTGTCTTAATTTCGGTTAAAGATGAAGAAATATAATCCAAATCATTCTGCCGAACTTGAAGTAAAACGCAATCATGGTTTGTGTACACTTTGTTAATTAAAACGAAACCTGATCTAGAGTTTTTGTCGGTACTTTACAAATTAGTCACTAACTTTAATTTCATTCATTTCCAAGTTGGTAAATTATATTGTATTATAAATCTTTATATTTTACAGAGGATTGTTTTGTAC
This sequence comes from Aphrophora alni, assembly GCA_963513935.1. Taxonomy (NCBI): domain Eukaryota; kingdom Metazoa; phylum Arthropoda; class Insecta; order Hemiptera; family Aphrophoridae; genus Aphrophora; species Aphrophora alni. Next base: position 93,049,489 of record OY740774.1, on the reverse strand, counting down.
ACGGTTATGAGGTATTCGAACTTTTACGTTGGCCCAGTATCAATTACCCCCCTTTTTTACCACTAACCCCTGAACTAGTGTTTTTACGAGATGGCAACCAATACGGTTTGTTCGAATCTTTAGGTGTCCCACAATGGCAAAATTATCAAAATAATTAGAGAATATTATTAGAAAATTAGAATTTTGGATTAGCATAACCTCAAAATTTGAGTTATAGAAAAATGAAAACAAGACTTCCGCACTTTTTAAAACAATTCTTCTTGTTTAAGCTGTAAACAATTATAAATTTTTTTTGCGAACCTATAAAACATCTAAATAGGTATGAAATAAAAAGTGGATATAACTTTTTTGACCCCTCACAAAAGCACAAAAAATTATATTTTACATATATTTAACTTTTGGCTGTTTTGATTCAAAATTGTTAAAGTTTTAAATCTCGATTGAGAAAGAAAACTTCCTCCGATCATGGAAGATTTGATCAAGAGATTAATTTTATTTAGGTAAAGTCTAGAAAAACCTAATTTGTACATACTATAGTTTTAATACATAGAATAGTTTTAGTTGTTAATACAATCAATTATTATAAAGTTAATCAGTTATGTTTATTTCATTTTGTTTTGTTACAGATATTGTTTCAAGTACAATCTCACTGAAAAAACTTCAGATAAATGGTAAGGGACATTTTAATAAAAACAATAAATTGAATTTTGTTTATGTATTTTCTGATACAGGTTTTCTATAAGTTTAATAAATGTTAAGATACAGTATGTGTGAGTTTCAATATTTTATTGTAGTGAAGCGAACGAGGTGAGAACTTGGTAAAGAGTTAAAATAAATAATGAAACTTGTGTATATCACATCTGTGTGACTGGTCATTACATTTTTATTTAAATTAGCTGTATCATGGCATGAAGGTTCTAGATTGACATAAATAGTTAAAATTCGGTGTAAAACGGCAGAAAAGTAATGTAATTCCAAGAATAACTACTTAGAACATATAATAACAATTAAAATTTAGTTAAACTACAGTGAATCCTGTATAAAAATTACCTTCTCTGGCGTATAACAAAACCATTCTATCTTTCTAACACTTATTTTGTGGGAGGAGTGGATGGAGTGCAGCAGATTTAATTCATTGACGGGACAATGAAATGTACTTATATACAGAATGTACCTAAAATGTGCGAACATTCGTCGGGTAACCACACCTTAGGTAAAAATAAGATTAAAAGTTCCAATAAACATAGGTCCAATAAAGCTTAGTTTTCTGTCGGACGGGCATATTTTGTTTATATAAATTTATTTATTGAGAACCGGTAAAGTTATCTTTTTGAAAATTGGAACACATATATCTGACATTGTAATTTATTAGGCATTCTCAACATTTTTTTTTTTAAACAAAAAATGGCACCAATCAGAAAACGAAGTTATTTTGAACGTGTGTTTATTGTAACTGTTTATTTTATTTTTATTATTATTATTTTTTATTATTACATAATGAACAACCACCCGACGTATTATTCACGAATTTTCGGGACAACTGTATATATTCAACTTATTTGTATAACAAAAAACATAGAAATTAAAAATTGGCTATTATATTGCTTTATTATTTTTTTAAAAAAAACTATCTTTTTTATTATTTTAAGAAATAAATAATTATTACAAACCTGTGTTTAGAATTATCGTCCAAGTTTTTTAAAATAATAATTATATTTTTAATAAACACCAGGAATAAATAGTTGAAAATAGGTAAATAGTTTATACAGATTCCTGTCATTAAATATATAAGTTTAGATATGCAAATTATTAATTATAGCACTTTTTTTTATAAAAAAGGTAGTTCAAAGTTTAATTTCCCCAATAGGTGTAACCAAAGTTCCTGTTTTTCTGCATCTTATTCGTTCAATAGATACTTATCCATTCTAAATGTACGATATCATTGCCTTATAATTTATAAATTTTTACTTTAAAATATAACACGCAAAACTTTTAAAACATTTCCCATTCATTGCTTTAAAGTATCTTTCCCTACAAATAAATTAAATCCGTTTAACTTTGCACAAAGTCTACTTTTTGTATAATTTATTTAAATTTTATTTTATTTTTAACAAACTCTGTCAACAATTTTAGAGTTCCAGCTGCATGATTATACAGTCAAATAATATATTCGACATTATTCGTAGTTTCGTTTGAACTGTAATTCACCAACAAACTGTAAACAAAACTCTGACTACCAAATGTAGATTAATTCAAATTAAAAATATCGTTTTAAAACTTCCGTTTTATTTTAGAAATTGTATATTGTCACTTTGTTTTTATTTTTAAGTTTTGTTTTGTTGTTTATTGCTGAATAATAATAAAAAACAAACAGAAGTAAAATTTTAAAATAATTAAATTTACTAAATACATGTTTGTAGTATCGATCGTAGAGTAAATTATAACTAGATTGACATCAATTACATTGAGTGAAACGAAGTAAAGTTATTTAGTTAATATATTTAAATTACAAATATATTTAATTGTACACAAAATTTTGAAACGTTTAAAAACTGTTTTCATTTATAGAATTTAGTAATAAAAATGTATATTAACATTCATAACAGCTGGAGTACTCTATTGAACTCGTGAACGTTAGTGTAATTATGTTTTTGCTTTATTCTATCAATTAAAAAGGAAAAATGTATTAGGACACAACAGAAATAACAATGACAGTTAATTTTCGGTTACTCTAAATGGTTAACGTGATATCATATTGATTGTTATGTAATGAATATTGGATTGGTTTATTATAAAAATAGGGGGGGGACAGGCAGGTGACTTGTAAGTTTCTTAGTCCATTTAAAATATTTTATTATTAGAACTTAAGACTCACGCCAAAATTAAAAATCCGTCTTCACAACCGAAACGTATGTGAATTCAAATTATATACACCAATCATAATGATAGGTCAAATAGTTTTAGAGTTTAGGCTTTTGCTACATTTCGATTTCAACCCTCTATATATAATGTAATTAAAATTGACATAAAGCGTCCTCATGTATACCTCATATTATGAGGTCTAGTAACAAATCTGAATAAATGCGCACTTGAGTTCCCACTACTTTGGAATAAAAAATAACTAGGTTGTTATTTGTCTGTATGATTAATAAAGAGGAGACAAATTCTCACAAAATAAGGGTTAATTGTCTAATCCATTTCAACGAGAACAACACAAATCCTTGTCTAGTTTTTGTTTAATGTCAGTATTTAATGCTTTAAAATATCCTAAATTGTTATTATTTCTATTGGAAATATAGTTCCTTCAGTAATTAGACTTGTATCGTTACATATTAACGTTACTTGGAGTTAAATAAAATTGTTTTACATATTTCTAAAAATATTACATTTACTTACAGGCTCACACTCAGGTTCACACATATCCAAACACACACACGATGATATAAACAATTTTCCACATTTGAAATATGACGAAGTTTTAATCAATAGCTCCATTGTATACTTGTAATAAACTGAAGATATCAGCTTTATCATTGAGATATTGTCTTGAAAGTGTTAATTGTGAAAAATGTTGTTTTTTAATTTAATTGTTGATTGAAGTTTCCACAATTGTTCCTCTTTTCAAATGGAATGTACGGAGTTGGATAAGTGTTGCATATGTTGATTATCTCAGCTTCTAACTGACGTTTTAACTTTACGCTGCAAGGCACTTTAGTATAGTTATTCCCAGAGAGTGACAGCATTTTTATCTCTTTTATGACGTACGGTAAAACAGCAAAATTGAATTTATAATTACTTTTGTATGCATAAGTGTATCGTCGTTTTAACGTTTTAAAACTTTTCTAATATGGTATTTAACAGTAACATTTTATTTTCGAATCCTTAACCAATTTATATTGAGTTTCGTTTGATAAATTCACATTGTGAATAGTTTTCTTGCTCTTGGTGTAACGAAAATTCGGAAGACCAAACGTTTTATAGCCTCAATGTGACTAAGCTTTGTGTCATTGACATGGTGTTTATTTAGTCGTGAAACAAAACTGAATGTTATTCACTTCCGTATAAATCAAGTATAAAAACCAGTGAATCTACATTTAAAAAGAATAAATTAAAGATGATATATTTACTTAAAAAAAAACATGTTTTGGGACATCCTTTGTAAGGGACTAAATGATTAGAAAGTTTTCGAACATCTGGTTTCACCAATACAAAACTGAGATAATTAAATCGTTTTATTATTTCCACAGTCCTCTTAATACAATATATTCTAGTACCACAAGATGGCGATATAAGTTGATTATTTTAAGTTAATTTAAAAACTGTCCACGATATTACAGTAACATTATTGAGAATATTACAGTAACTACTGCCAAAATAAGTATAATTACTGTAGGTTTTTATAGTTATTTTTGGCAGTAATATTTCTCAGTTTTGTACCTGTAATATCTTTGACAGATTTTAAATTAATTGAAAATAATACTGTCAAAAGTGAATAGTAAATAAATTTTTATACTTATTTTTGGCAGTAATATTTCGCAGTCTTGTTACTATAATATCTTCTACGGCTTTTATATTAATTAAAAATAATCAGTTTATAATGCCATTTTGTGATCATGTATTCTAAATTTCACCATAAAACCATTACGTTTATAAATAATAATAACAACCGTAAACACGCATAACTTAGTTCCAACGTACCCCCCCCCCCCAATGTTTAAGAAAAAAAGGCTGAGGCTAATAGTTATCACTGGTAAATCATGTTCTTTAAAATTATATACGAAAAATCCTTCTATTCCGAGTAGTAATTATTTCAAGTATAATTCAGTACTAAGTTTTAAAAATGAAATACTGAAAACGTTAACCTGGATGATTTTAAATACATTACCATTTTTATCCAAGCTTCCAGAAAGTTTGTTTGACTCTAAGCATTGAAACATGGTCAGGAAAATGATTCGTTTAAGACGAAATATACGTATAAAGCAAGAAGAGATTGATGCCAGTTTAGGTTGGGATAAACCAGTTTAGGTGGTTTGTTCAGATTCTTTCAAAGATTACATTTTTCTAAAAATATTGCTGATATTATTTAGTGATACAGCTTTGATAATTTATTAACTGGTTTCGGTAATACCGGTTTGAAGTAATTCTATTACGAAAGTAGTTCTTTTTACAAACAGTTAGCCTACATTTTCGTCTTAAATAAGTAGAGAAAACACTCACAAAAAATAACTTTTGTATATTTGCAAAACCAAATACTAACAAAAGAAAAATATTATGTTATATAATTATTTAATTAATAATGCCAGATGCTAAAATTATATAATCGTTGAACTATATATATATATATATATATATATATATATATATATATATATATATATAATCGTTGAACTATATATATATATATATATATATATATATATATATATATATAATATATATATATATATATGTAAACGTTGCAAGTCCAGTATACAGATTAATTTTAATGTCGTTTGTAACGAGGTAGTTCATCTAATAACTAATTCAGTAAACAAAGTCAAGTCAGAAGTATACGTCCTATGGTAGAAAGCGACTAACGATAGAGAACGACCAAACATATGTATACCACCTACGAATAGGTAAAAAATAAAAGTAAAACCTAAACTTTATTTTGTCGATTTTAGAAATGGAAAATGTTTAAAATTTTAATGTTGAATATCATTAAATAATTTACAAAAAAGGAAATATTTTACTCATTTAACGACAATAACGAATATTTTTGTTGTAAGGTAAATGATAACCGATTTATCGATTTAAATCCACTTTGAAAGTTTTGTTAATTATGATTAACTACAAAGATCATGATATTGTAATATTTTCCAAAGAATAACAATAAGTTTAAAATTTTGGATATAGTTGTCAATTAATTACTATTTTATGGATATCTCTGTTACTTGTTTGACCTACTTTACATATCGTAATAACAACATATTTGTCGTTGAAAGACAAATACGATGGTTTTTGTTTACTGATAAAAAGTTTAGTAGAAATGTGAATGAAAAAGATTTATGATTACGTTTTATTAAGTTTTAGTTATTTTGACTGTTTTGCCAAGTGTTTTGTTTGGATTTCTTCTTAATTAGATTCAGTTTTTTTGTATTGTTTTCCTCTGTTTTTATTTTCTCCTCTTATTATTATATTATTTTAAAATTTGTATTTATTAAATTTTTTTGAATATTGTATTTCTACAATTTGATAACGGGAGTTTAATTAAACTCTTACACTCTAGGAAAGTGTTAAATGACGAGTTTACATACACAAAATGATAGAAAATGTCCCATTTAACCATTTAACAAGACATCGTTTCCTACGTTTATTTGCTATGTCACGTGACCTCTTTTTCGTTTTGTTTTAAAGCTTTTCGGGACTTATATCCAAGTAAAATTAAATAAGAAATTTCGTCTTATTCAATAGTGACCTGGATACTGAAAATGAATGTATCATAGAATTAATATAAACTATCCATCATTATGAAATTACTTTACAACCTGAACCAAATATTTACAGTACTCAATACATATCCTATAAGTGATGTTTTGTTTCAAGAAATATAACAAAGTGAAAACGTTTTTACTTATTTTATAAATAAGGAATCCACTCTCCAAATTTTCTTTGTGCATTGAAGGACATTCTGTATTTTAGAGCTTTGTATATATTGTTCAAAAACATTATACTTTGTTTTTTTATAATACCGTATGAATACACCACTGAAATTACTTTGCTTACATATAACCTTAAAACTAAGACTTACACGCGGTACAAACAAATTCACGTCATATGTATATCGCTAGATTACTACAGTCCTTTGACTGGATTGTACATTATATTTAAATAAATTAAATCCAATTTGTATGTGCATATATTTAAATTAGATTAAAACTTGTGTAACGGCATCAAACTTTTTCTTAGGGCGTATAAACAAGCTGGAACTCTGAAAAAAATTAAAATTCTGTTTTTAAAAATGAGAAGTAAATTAAATTTTATCCAGTGTTCTTAGTAACAAGTGAAATACACCTGTCATTTTTGATGGACGGAAAAAAACTTTGGCGTATCAATAATAAGTTTGTGTAGTATGAAAAATGATTGTGAATAAAAGGTTTGTTGTTTCAATAAATGTATTACCCAAAAGATAAAGAGATAAGTAACATGTAATATAATACAGTATGCATGCAAATATCGTATAATGATAGTCATTAAAGCACTAATTTGAAGCGACTTAAACACGAACCATGGTGTCTTAACTTCAAACGTACGATTACATACGTTCTTTGCATACAATACTTTATCTACGAATAACTTCAGGTAGGGAAATTTAATATAGAGTATTTAATATCTCACTTGATATATTATAGATACAACTTCTCAAGTAACTTGAAAAATCAATTCCTAGACTATTTATTAATATACGCAAAGACAATATACAGAACAATACAACAAAAAATACTTAGACAAATCAATTTCCCAACTTACTAGGTTTTGACTCCGTATATACATTTTTAATGGTACAATTATTACAAAACTAACACACCTAGACGATATTTGAGGAGGACGACTCAGTATTGATATTTAATTCAAATTAATGGTTTTCAATAGCGTTTATTATTTGGTTAGAATTTTGAATTTTGTTTTATTTTCATTCATCAATTTAGCTCTCTGCTACTGTTGATAGTTTCCACCAACCATGACTTTTCAAAGCTAATATGTCGATCCAATTACTTGGTTGCAGAACTTCTCAGTAAGCAGGGACTGTGCATTTGGTAGATTCAAGTAATTAGCTGTATTTCCTATTTTGTTTATTCCAGAATTTTTGTGGTTGAATTTTCTCTTTTGATTATGTACAAAGAAAAACTGGTGTTTGCAAACTGGCCGAATACTCGTGTAATTTTTAGAAATATCTTAATATTTTCCTGGCACAGTAAATGATGTAAGATTTTTAGTTTTGTTAACAGAAAGGTTGATTAAAAATTACGATTTATTTTTATTCATACTTTAGTTGATAGAGTTCTTGTCTTTTACGTTCTCCCATGTTTCCAAATAATAACACGACCCTTTTTGACAATTGAAAAACTATTGTAAAGTTATAAAGAATTATTATAAATCTCTGATTTATTATTATTCATATATTATATTATGATTATGTCTAGATTTTTGAAAATATAACGTGTAATAAAAAGCTCAACACTACATAACCTAATTTGGTAAAGCCTACCTTTCAATGAAAATTGTTTGACTTACTTTTGTCAGAAGAAATGTCTCATCTGATGCTTCGTTTATAAATGTTTTAATTTGCCCAGTCAAAAATATTTTTCATTTTCCCTGAATACTCTTAATATTATATTTTAATAGACCATTAATATTAGAACACTTCGATATTCCTATTTAGTGTTTTATATAAAGTATGTACTTGAGCATAAAATAAATATTTATATTAGCAGAAACATAAAAAAATGTATATGTAACAACCAAGTCAGGATGAACTCCTAATTTGTGCAGTTGTTTTCATACCCTAATACGAGATATATACAATACAGTTATCTCTTTCGTATGAGTCACGTGATTTCATTTCACCTCTCACGCGTTTTGAAGTGTCTGCTCCATCTTCAGAGTATTGAGGTCGTCAATACATTATTCATAACAAAAAACATAGAGTCCAAGCGTAGAGTTCAAGGACGAAGGCCGTGTCACGTTTTTACAATTGTACAACTATTTCTCCCTGAGAATCTCTTATCTTTGATGTTGATGGCTTTATCATAGATAGTACTATAAAACACTGAGTCCCCTACCACAAGTCTGGTACAATAACACAAACACAAATAAAATATTTATTAGCCTTACGTTATTATAAATCCCTGATGTACGTTTCGCTAACCAAGTTACCATCATCGGATCGATCTGAAATAATACTAACTATAGATGAAATCTTAAAAGCTAAAATGACATAATCTCCCCTCCACACTACTTCCAGTGGTTCGGCATATCAGCGTAGGACCTCCTCAATGGCCTTGGAGGAAGCGGCTAACGGTACACATTCCTATCCTTAAGAAACCCGTAGGTTGAATATGGATAGGGACTCAGTGTTTTATAGTGTTCACATTCACCACAGTTCTCCTTGAACATCTATCATAGAGGGAGTTTAAGGAGGAATTAAGTTAGTCTTTTACTTTTTTTCATTGTTTTAAAGCTTTATATATTTCGAATTTCTAGACGGCGTCAATATTGTGAATAATGTGAATAACTGTTAAAACAGCAGTTATAGTTAATGCACCCCGAACACAAACTATACAGCTGTAATGGCTGCAAACTTGTGAATTTGTGCAAACTTATGAAGATATAATAGGGAATAACATTTTAGTTTTTTGTGAAATGGTTTTCTTATATTGTTTGCAGTGTAACGAAAAATATAGTTCATCACTTGGACCAAAAGAAGTTTTTCGTTTTCCGGCCTTGACTTCACCTTGGCCGTTAAACTAGAGTTTGTATAGAATAGCTTCAACTTTGGTCCTAGTGATGAAATACACTATTTTACTCTTCAAAAGTTTTGGTTTTTATCTGTCCTATTTTAATCTTTATTTAACCTTTCCTTTTTGTTTCTTTACCCACTATATAAAAATAGTTATTTCTCTAAATCTCTTTAAGAAAACCGTCTGTACTCTTAGAACTGTGACTGAATCTCAAATAGAGGTTAATGTATTTAACAATACAGATTAAAAATGTAACGAGAACAGCTTCGCCCATAGGGATTGCTTCATATTAGCCGAGAGGACAGTTTTATAGATAGTTCTCTAAGGGAATTTTAACAACATCCGCGTTTATGTTAGTACATTTGTAATTTATTTCTGATATAAGATGTTTTCTACTTGTATATATTTTATTTTATGTACAGCTATACTTTCATATACATAATAAAATTATGTTGTACTGGTGGCAGTCATAAAACAAGGTATTAAGACACCAGGAATGGAATATAAAATATTTTATTCCCTACCTACAACTATTAAAAATTTACTATTCATATTAGGGAGGAAGAAATTACACTACATCAAATGTAATTTATAAAATTATTTTCTTTATCATGTTTTCGTTCTATGTACTTTTAGCGTTTCCGTTTCTATTTCTTTTACTAAGATTTATTTTAATAAAGGAGGAAGGGTATATTATATGAATCAATATTAGGAGTACATTAAAAGTCACCAATTTTCAAATTATAAATTTTTAACTTTTTGAGCGGTCCAATTTTATTTCCCGTCGCTTTAGTGTTAGCAACTTGAGCATAGGTCTACTATTGGGAGCGAAGTCTAGTTTTGAAAAGCTAGAATTACATCAACGGGAGCTAATTTTTAAATTTGAAATATGTTATGATCTAATATATATCATAAAAGGCAAACATCTTTTGACCTCAGTTACCGCAAACAACATTCGTTCACATTTATATTTATTTAAATGTAATTATACACTGTCTCTCCAAAATATATTTACCACAATTGTATATAAACATTGTATAGTTTTTTTTTAAATTTGTATCTGAGTACTATTTTAAATACTTTAATTAGTATAATTGAACGTTAGATATTAAAAAAAATTAAATTTGTACTTTTATTCTTTGATTCCTTCAAGAAAAATATTTCTGTAAAAATAATCTCCACCTCATTCAGCACCCTCGCCTTTATTTCTCTCTCTTAATGTCATCCCCACTGATCGCATCATCTTTCGTCTACAAATCATGCTTGGCAATTCTCTCTTTCTATGCCGCAGTGGTGAAGTCTAGGGCTGCCTTGTTACTTCACTTCTTCCTTTCTCAAATTGTGGTCAATAACATTTCACTTCCTTTCTTAATTATCGTTTTTATGAGTTTTATTTGATGGTTTCTATAACTGTGTGCTGTCTTATATCTAATATAGATGTAAAATTGTTGGTAAAATTTATACGGACATTATCTACATTTTTGAACATCCAAATTAATATACGACATTCTACCCTCGTAACTACATCCTTGGCACACAATCTGTTCTGCTCAATTGACCTGAATCAACTTGATGTTTGCCAGTTGGGGTATTATTGCTGACTAACTTGTAGTTTTCTTGGTCATATTTCTACGTAGTCTTGTTTCAGATATAGTGTAGCCCTAGATACCTTCTTGTAGTGTGAAGGGTTCTTTACTTAAGTGAGTGGTTTTTAATATTACCAATTTCAAAAATGAAAGCTAAGGAGACTTGCTAACGATGTCCTGACAAAACGGTTAGCCCGTACTCAAAGTTATACATCACTCCAGAATATCTGTTAAATTACAGCTTCTTCTCTTTATCTTAGACTACTCTATTCATTAACTATTTTTAATGAAAAAATAGAAAAGAAAACATATACTGCTACACACATAACCTTACAAATAAATTAAAGACGTTGGTCCAAAAACACAGATTACAAGTAGGCTATTTTTTGTTTAACACAAATTATTTCCGATTCGTGAGTACGCTATTAATTTTATCCCTTTAAGATCACCATAGCCGACCGTTTTTAGGGACTTTCCTGAACATTCGCAAATATTTTACCAACCCAAATAAAATTAAGCACAACGGAAAAATACGCCTATCCCTATCAAGCTACACATTGCGTTGGGCGCTCGCCCAGTTTGCAAATCACCAGATCATTTCACCAATGTGTGATAAAAAACTGAAAACAAGTGTGCAAGACACCCTCTATGTGTCACAAATATTACTAGTTTTAATTTTGATTATAGGATTAGGCTTATAAAATTTAAATAAAACCTGACACAAAATGTCTTAAACTTAATAAGTTTTTCTATTACAAAGACGTTTCAAAAACAATGTCGTCATCTTTAGTGATGCAAGCGCTACAATAATCAAACTATAATTGTTACAGTAACAAAAACAGTTATAGTTTTATTACTGCAGCTCATTCATAACTGACGATGGCCATATTGTTGCGTTAATAAAGTTATTATTTGTAAGAAATTGTGTTCAGTTTCTACTTTAATTTTAAAACATCTTACAAGTCAAGTTCATTGATACTAGGATTATGGAAGGGGTAGTATATTTTAGAAACTAGGTTTATCATTTAAAAACAGGAGTAATCTATATTCTTGAAACGTCCTGTAATAATATTTACACATCCAATGATGGCTAATGTTTAAATCAATTACACTAATAATTGATCAATCGATCATTATTCAATAATTAAAAAAACAAATAATACATCTTAGTCATTTGCTTACAAATGTCCGAGTTGATTTTTACTTATTTTCTTTCGCTTGCCTCCTTCTGAAACCTGTAGCCATTATCCACGATGAAACTGAAATAAATGAGAAAAGATCATTCAAACTTCTTTCAGTTATTGTCTTAATCTCAAAATTTGATTCAGGTGAACAAAGGCACGCTTAACCTTTTTTCGTCTACTATACATGTTCTCCTCCATTCATCCACTAATAGATAATAAACTTCCCAAGTAAAAAAACTCTTAAACTCGTTCAACTTCTTTCGTTTCACAACATGTCATGTTGGTAACTCTAAACTCCTTTAATTTTTCTTATATTAATCTTCACATCCAGCTAAGTATCAAGTATCAAGTAAATGACCAGTTAGATTTGTATAACTCTCCATTAGTAAAACCTTTAAAAGTTATTTGTACGTAGAACAATCAACTGGTTTTCCCAATCTGTATTGTTCCTATGGTCTTTGCCTAGGCCGGGTATTTCCCCAACCTTCCATTCTTTGTATCCTTACTCCCACCCTCTAGTTTTAAGGTTTACTTTTCTTCAGTCTGTAATACAGCCTCGTCAATGCCTTAGCAGGCGAAACCATTGGTCGGCTAGACTAATAAAAAGTGGATAGTACAAAATAAAAAATTTAAAAAATGTGTTTTATTATCTTTTAACATGGAATTCCACCAAGAACCATCGGTCTCAAAAGTAATGAAAAAAAAAAAAAAAAAAAAAAAAAACCTTTTACCATCTCTGTCATATCCAGACATTTTTACGTATGGAAAATTAAAATTATTATTGCACGTTTTAGTTGCTGTTTATTTATTTGAGATTCGATTTTTTATCGAGATTGAGATCAAATACACAGCATAGTAGAATACATTTACCAAAACCAAAATATGAGTAGGAAAAAATTAGTTTATGCCGAATAAATTATTTATTTGTTCTATTAGTGGTCTGGTATCATAGCAACCAGTATAGTTTTATTGCATTCAATTAAAAAAATACAAATAGGTTATAGATTTAAAGTGGGCCTTTATAAACAAAAGCCGTTTTTTCATATCACTAGACAAATTTACAAAAACTATACAATGTTTATATATAATCGTGGTAAATATATTTTTAAGAGACAGTAAATAATTTCATTTACATAAATATAAATGTGAACGAATGTTGTTTGCATTAACCGAGGTCAAAAGATGTTTGCCTTTTATGATATAGATTAGATTATAACATATTTCATATTTAAAAATGACTGAAAAAAAATTAGCTCCCGTTGATGTAATTCAAGCTTTTCAAAACTAGACTTCGTGTTAAAAAACTGTAAGTTCATAATGTTAAATGAAGATAGCCTACTTTAATACCACTTGTACTAAGGACATGAAGCTGGATGATTTAACTGTGTACTCACAACTTGTGTTTTATTACAACACATAAATGGATGATAACAGATCGCTGTAGACAATATAAAGGATGTGACTCATTGAACAAAGTGGTATTAAGTGAAGAGCAGGTGGATAAAATGGTCTATTGTCTCTTAAGCGATTCTTTGTCACATTTCAAAACAATTTCATGTAATCTCTTAGTTCTAACACGTGTTTTATTTTTATGAAATTTTTTTTAGAAGAGTAATTTTTTTCAGTACTTGCTTTATACTAAAGTATTACATAAAGGTTATTGCAGCGAAATGGTTGTGTCTTAAGCCTGTTCATAATTGCTGCAGGTTGTATTATCAGTTTGAATATGATGAGATAAGAATGCAATTACAGAAAATAAAATGGAGGAATATTGTCGTTTTATTATAATGTTCTATAATTAAACAGTAGGTAAAAGAATAACACAATTTACACTTGTGCACTGTTTTTTCGTCATAAATGTTTACAAAGTGATATGAAATTCAACTTATAATTTTCATTTTTTTTCACGACTTGCTTAATACAAAAACTATAATGGGTCTAACCTACTTACGTCATGCAGATGTTTATTTCACTTTGTCATGACAGCTGTATCTATACTAGTACCATCAATAGATGACATTCACACCGACGAAACACTAATACATAATACACAATAATAAATAAACGTAAATCTAAGGATAAAATAAAGAAAAAGCTTAATGTTTCAAATATTTTAATAATATAAATGAGCTACAATTGTTTCGCCTTGCGGCATCATCGGGCAACTCAAGGCGAAACTCAAGGCATCATCATTGATGCCGCAAGGCGAAACAATTGTAGCTCATTTATATTATTAAAATATTTGAAACATTAATCTTTTGCTTTATTTTATCCTTGAATATGGAGTTTCAACAAGAAATATCTGCTATTACATTAAAGTTGATAAACGTAAATGTTAAATTTCATTTTAAAGGGATTATTTAGTAAAATACTACTCTTCAAACTAGAGGTCGATATCTAGCTCCTATCTAAAATGGCGGCCGTTAAAATATTTGAAACGACTATTTTAAGTTATTTATTTCATTCACAATTAATTAATTAGAACACGAGAATATAGGATCAATATGTATTGAGAAAATGTAATGTAATTATAATATTACTGTTATGGAAATTTGAAAATATATATATATATATACAGATTCCCAGTACAGGGTGTGTAAAGAACTTTGAATGATTGATTATATTAAAATACCAATAAATTATGGTTTAGAGCAAGTTAAAGTTGACATTTCCCAATAAAGCGGCGAAACTAGTATTTAATTCTTTTACAAATAACCTTTAACTGGCTTTATGTTAAAGTGGAAAGCCCACTAAAACTTATTTTTCTCGAAATCTTCTGCTGTATTGTTTATATGTTGGACAAATGGGAAAATCCGCTTTGCAAAATTAAATATTAAAATTATATCAACATATCACTTTTCTACACCCTGTAATAGGAATTCATACTATATTTAATATGTAATAACAGTTATTATGATTAGAACCTACGGTCACAAATGTATTTAATAAGTTTTGATCCCGCAGTAGTCATCTATTTGTAAATTAAATTAATAAAGTAAAATAATTGTTTCAAATATATGAACGCTCGCCATTTTAGATAGGAGCTAGATATCGACTTCTAGTTTGCGGAGTTGTATTTACTAAAAAAGCACTTTGAAAACGTGAGGAGTCACTCGATGGGAGTTTGCATTTAATATTATTGAGTTAACCCTCAAAATCCCCATTTGTGGAGGGGACAGGTAAAAATATCTCCTTTTTCCAAAAACTAAAATATCCTTTTTGTACCTTTTTTCATTTTCAAGTTCTTGAACCGGTCCAGGGCTTTTGGGACACACGGAATAAATAACCGACAATAATAATAATATATAAATTAATGTTACTTTTTGCCTGACCAATAATTATTCAGTCTATCAAAATTATCCACATATAGCCTGTCCCTTTATTTTGTAGTACTTTGTTTTAGTTAATTTTTTTAAAGGTTAAATACATGTTATGCTGTAGAAGTTGTACTGTAGGAAATAAATAATAACACAAATTAACCGTGGCAAATAAGTTGACATTATTAACTTAATCATTCATATAAATATAATTTACAAATAATTATATTTTTCACTTTGCATTGTTTTGAGGTTAATCTTTAAATTTCCTCAAAATTTGTGTCGGGAGAGAAAATTTGGATAAATTATATTTTAACAACAGCTTCATGACAGATTCCCCCTCCCCCCGAATACTCGAGAATTGACATTATAGGAAGATAGTTACAAATAAGTTCTATTTGGGTTCTTAAAAATAAATCACTTAAAAATTCACAATTCAGAACGTTAATTGTTTTTTTTTTTCACTTCTTACTACAGCTATCGGCAGATTTTTCATTTTTAAAGAGGATTAAAATTTTATTAAAATCTGTTCACATGTTTTTCTTTTTTTAAGATGTATTACTTAAAGTTCTCTATACTAGGTTAGGTTAGGTTATATGTATTACTTAACTGTCTCTCTACTAGGTATATATATATATGTGACGGAATATAACCTATCTACATATTTCTCTAAAATTTAAATTCTTACTCAAAACTAAGAGATTTACATGACGTCAGAAAATATATGGTTATGAGTATCTAGATTTATACAGTTGACTCCCTCGGTAGTAAATTTTATGTCAATAAATTAAATCCAATTTATATGTGCATATATTTAAATTAGATTAAAACTTGTATTATGAGACTAAACTTTTTCTTTTACCGTGTAATTAAACAAGCGCCGGAAAAATAAAAAAACTCTTTTTGGACGCGAAACAGATTAAAATTTCATCCAGTGTTAGTAATAATAGTAACTAGACTATTATTTTCGATGGATGGAAAGATTATCTGTGCATAGATAACTAGTTTAAGGATTTATCTTTCATTGATTGTGGACTTACAACAAGCATTTAAGCATACGGCCTTTTACTTAGCTATTTAACTTGAATAATTATGGAATAGTATTGAAGAACAAATTCTAAATAAAAATTTTAATTAATTTCTTAAAACACTCGTATTACTTCAGACTCCTGAAACGGTTGGGAAAATGTTTAAATAATTATAATTTCATTTTTTTCACATTTCGCGTCTAAAGAGGATATTTTCGAAAATAAATTTAATTAAAAAAATATATCTTACATATTACATTATAAATTTTAACGTTACTTTTTGCCTGCCTGATAATTATTCAGCCTATCAAAATTAACCCCATATAGCCTGTCCCTTTATTTTGTAGTAATTTCTTTTTATTAATTTTTTTAAAGGTTAAATTCATATGATATTAATGTAAAAGGTTTAACTTCTGTTTTGGTTTAATTTAAGTGTAAATTATAAGTTTTGTTTAACAGGAGGAAGTTTAAAAATTAATAAGTTATTATCTTAATGGAGGTATATATTGAATTAAAATATACTTCAAAATAAATTTCATTTCATTTCATGAAAAGTACTTTATATTAATTTATTTTCATTTAATTACTATACACTGTTTATAGATAGATGTATTTTAATTAGGAGATGCTGCAATTTTGCATAACGTCCTTGTGACCATTTTGAAACGCATTAAATTGCAGAAATATTTATACGAAAATTAAACGTATTAAGAATAATTTATTTTACTGTATTCAGTTAACCTTCTTGGTCACATATAAATATATACTAAAAATGGGCAATTTAAGGGGAAAATGAACAATTAAAATATAAAATAAGATACAAATTTTTTACAATATACAGTTTCACCTAGTACGTCATCATCAACCTTTCCTGTATACTAATACATAAGATTCTTAGAACTCCTTGAATCTCTATGAGCTTTTTTACCTATAAACAAGTGAATATGACAACTAAGCTATTGAAACTTTGGTTCGTTTATAAGAAAGTAAATTTAGTTGTATTTTTTATTTCATTTGATATATAAATCACATAGCGCAATGCTCCGCGATGGGTCTTCTAGACGGTTTATCAGCCGTATAATATCTGCCCAGCACATTGCTTTCCCACTGCCAATTTCCATCGTTCTTGCGATATGGAGTCAACAATGTAACAATTTGAAATGTTAATGCTATTGAAACCAGAGCTTTCATACACCAAGTAAATCGCTAGTCTCTTGACCAGGTTCATATAACGTTATATATTAGACTAAATTTATCGAAAAAAATTAAAAAAAGAAACTAGACAATGAAAATAGAAATGGACAAGTAGATATTATAATTATATATTTTTTAAATTAAGAATAATTACTCATTTGTATAACTTACATGAAATTCACTAAAAAGTTCCTGGATAATGTAAAATTTAAATATATTTAAATAAATATAAGAATCTTGTATTAATTAAACAGTCATGTTTTTACTTACGTTTTGCAATCATTTTTTTGAGATAATTATTTCACTTTGATTTTTTATTAGATTTTATACGATTTACACTATTGACCGAAGGTACTTGGTAGAACTCTATTTCAATGAAAAAACAAACACAATATTTAGTAAAATTCTACAACTATACTGAGTCTTGCCGACCATGGTTTCATTCTTTGTTAAGCTGCCTTCTAAATGCCGTTGCTGGCAAAACCATGGTCGGCAAGACTCAATGAAATTGTAGAATTTACTAAATATTGTGTTTGGTTTTTCATTAATAGATTTTAATTTGTATTCGGATATATTTACCTACATTACAAGTTTGATAACCATTGGCAGTAGCTATTTGTAAATTGTTTTTGTGACCGTCTCCACTTCTTTTGACCAGCTGGAAGCTCCGGCTGGCTGGAGACCGCGTACACTTTAGCCGAATCTTGTCAGGATGGGCCAAGGAGTCGGGTTAGGACGCTAATGAACGCACGCAACGCAAGTGAAATTAAATGTCATATTTTATTTTAGTGCCGAATTAGAAGATTACAGAAATAATTATAATTTATAACTTATTAAAAAGACATAACGGCAAGATAAAGCCTTAATATTGGCCGAAAAGCATACGGTACCGTTTAATTTAGCTAGCACGTGGCCGAAAATGGACTGACCTGACCTCGTCTCGTAGCGGTCTTCCTTCTCGCGGCTCTCGGAACAGACTCCCGCTCGGCTCGCTGGTTCAAGCCTTCCACTCCTCGCCAAAAAAATATACTACAAGATATTTTTAAATTTTGAAAGGAGAAAGAGAAAATACGAACGTGAGGTCAATTCATTACTGCCAAATGCCTTCAAAGTCCCCATGCGCCTTAATTAAAATTTTGAAATCAGTTAACAATCTGCAATTAGGTGAAGAAAATACTGCCTCCTAGCGATTATTACCCTTTTTATTGTTAAAAGTGATTAATTTAAAACGAAATGAGTGTCCATTTAGGCATCTTTCAAATTTTACCAATGTATTTACCCCCCTTAAATCTAAAAGCGAAAACAAAAAAAAAAAAAATTATTGTGCTTGTTTCCACCTTGGGTGCGCATCTGCGGTCTTTAAGAGAGAAGTGTTCTTTTGTTACTTTTCCTCTGATTCCTTTACTCACAATCATAAAAATTCTAATATTTTATTCAAAATTTTAATAATGTATCCAAAATATATACCTGATATAGGATTAAAAATCACCATGGCTTCATTGTGGGGATGCTCGGTTTCTGCATGGGCAATTTTACAGTACTTTGCTGTTACTATAAATTGATGTCGAGTTTTTAACAATTGAAGGACACCCTTTGGGTCCCTTCCGTGCCTTGTCCTTTTGAACAAGGCTCTAGGCATTCATAGTGGCCGAAAAGCATACCGTTTAATTTAGCTAGCACGTGGCCGAAAATGGACTGACCTGAACTCGTCCCGTAGCGGTCTTCCTTCTCGCGGCTCTCGGAACAGACTCCAGCTCGGCTCGCTGGTTCAAGCCTTCCACTCCTCGTCTCTCCCCCCCTTCTACGTGATATTGCACTGCTCAACAAAATCGCAAGTGCCAATTCATATTTTATTATTTAGAATTCCTTTACATCCTAATTTATAATTATTATGGTTTTGGTTTGGTGGGCTCCTTGGCTGGGCCACATTTTTAACTCACTGTTGAAATCTGACGTATCCATGGGAATTGAGAGAGGTTTATGGGACATACTAACTATATGCAGCATTGTTTGAAAATGAAGATAGTTTGTTGTGTTGATAGTATTCTTTTTTAAGGCTGATTTTGCATAAAGTTTGATATACATCTCACTTAATTTGAATATAAATGATAAACGTAACTTTGCATTCAACTGTTGGTGGGATACTCTGGTCTTCATAGATGAATAACACCTAACCAAGATCCAAACAGCATCATAGAAACTATCTCATTATGTAGTTCACTACTAAAAGTATATAATGTGGCCACACTCCTCAATTTTAACTTTGGTGTGTACTGCATTACCAATACTATTGATTGCAGCTATCATTAAAATTTCAGTTATATAAAAAAAAAAATTAATAATAATAATAAAAAAGTTTTGTAATTAGCACATTCCAATTTATAATTTAATTTAAAGTTTGTTGTGTTCAGGAAACTTCAAAACAGACATATCTGTGAAAAACTCCACATAAACGTTTTTAATAATGAGATAACTTTATATATGTGAGAAAATAAATATGATAAATATAAAAAGAGGTCAACATTAATTACCATATACATATATATAGCTAAGTTTATAAGGTTATGAAAACATCAACAACGCGTTAATGTTTATAACTTCCCAACTATCGTGTCACGCTAGATTTATGTTGAATATTATTATTACAAAATTTGAATCTTTATTTATTTAAAGGAGTAAAAATACAAGAATTTACGCAAGGAAATGTTTATTCGTTGTCAACAATCAGAAATAATTTATTCGCAAAATACTTAACAATATTCAACAAGACGATAAACACTATTCACAGAGTATAAAGAGAAATCATTAATATTATGTCAACGAGTGTTTTTTAAATAATTAAATAGTGAATTGTACCATCCATATACTGAAACAAGACTTTTAATTTCCGTGTTTTTATAAAAGGACAAATATTAACTACATCTTCCTTTAATTACGTTTTTATCTTCACGTTCCCTCCATTATTATAGCAACTGCAACGCTAATGCGAATGACGCAGACATTACGCTGCGCTATAAACAATAACAAATAGCAACAATAACATAGCTATTCCACTTCTTATCACAATAACAAATAGACCTTTAGTTATTCAAGCGCAATCATATTCCAGTTAGTATTGAATTTTATTTGACTTGAAATGAATTAAAAGAAAAATGTACGTTACATTGACAATTTATTGTTACTTTGGTTTCCTTTAGAATTGCGAGGCCACGAGTAGCCTTTCTTCACTGCGGATCCAAAACTGTTCTCTATCCATGATTTTTTTTCAAAATTTTCGTCGTTTATTTACGGCTAAATGAAATTTACATCTAATCCATTGTACTGCATTTTCATGATTTTAAATCAATTTTTCAACTGTTTTGGATTTGGAAACACGTTCGTGTGATACATCTTTATTGAGTATAAGAAAGTTACGTAATCCCAATTTCTATATAACTTTTACAACTTCTTTTGACTCTATGACTCTATAATGTAAAATATGAAACTCCATTGCTAATATACACGTTAATATTATTTAATTTATTGATTCGTAATTTGATTCATATTCAAGTAAATTTAATTTTAGGCAAGCATGAAGGGTTATTTATTGAACTGTAAATACATGTAGTATTTAAGTTTATTTATTCGACTCATGCAAATACCTACAAACTCACATTAATTCACAATAGTTAAACGCAAAATACGTTAAATTCCATGCTTAAAATTAATTACCATAAAATATTAAAATGTTTTTAAAAATCTGAAAAATAAAAATTCCACTACACCTACTATAAAGTATATCATACTTAGATGTAAAAAATTGTATTTATAATTAGCAATAATTTAAAAAGTGTAAAATTTCATTCCAACTACCCGAGAAATAACCTTTTAAATATTCTATAAAATATTCCATAAACCTCAAAAAAATTCGTTTAAAGGCGGTTAGGTTAAGTTCAGTTTTATCTAATTTAAAATAGTCTAATCATACATATATGCTTATAACCATACGAAAAATACAAAATTAAGCTTAATATCTTTTGTCATTGTATTCAACTAGATAAAATTGAAAATAATATTCAATGAATCAATAAAATTGCTTAAAGAAAATGCAATCCAATTGAAAATAGTTAACCTTATATACAGAGAAAGATAATACTCGTACATTATACAAATAATAAAACAATATAATGTTATAACGTGATACATTACAATAAAAACAATATATTATAATAAACAAAAACAAATGAGGTAATGTATTTTACATGTTTGAAAATAATATCAACCATAACTGTTTTGACAGAGTTATTTCCTCAAGGTTGATGTAGAATTTTTGTTTTAATATCAGTTAGTTGATGATAAAATTGCTCAAAAGCTGCAAAATGAACATTCTGAATAAGGACTGTTTAAATATTGTTTCATCTCCCAAATGAAACAACAGGAGCCAAAATTAATATTTGCTTTAACTTAAATTGCATAACTGTGTGTTCTAACTTCCTGTAGACATTGCTTGATTCGGATGGAGTAAAAACGAACTGTATGCAACTTTGGTTTTTTCTTGATAAGGACAATTAAAAATCTAGGGAAATTAGTTTCAACTATAAAAACTATTAGTTAATTGTCTCTAAATTTAAAACAATTTTCATGTTTTTAAGGATAATTTAATAAATTGAATGTAATTGAAAACTATGAAGTGTATAGTGAAGTTTATAGTTATCACTTACCCAGCCTCAATGTATAAACAGATACTGTTAATGTAATGTAAACAAATTGGTTTGTTGGGATTGTACTAATGTTAAATTGTATTGGTAGATCAAGGAGTTCTTACATAATAGGCTAAGTTTGTTTAAAAAAAGTTTTTACACATATGTTTTGAACCTCTGGAATGGTCTGAACTGCTGGAATGGTCTGAGCTTAAAATTACATTTTTTGACTATCGTCTCTTTTTGTCGCCATAGGGGGGGGGGGGGTTATAATAATAATTTACAGAGTTGAAGTTTGAAAATTTGTATCAAACGTAATAAAACACGAGATGTAAACAAAAAACTCTTGGGTTGTATATGAGCACATTATAGTCTTCTATAACATATTGCAGGTACCCAGCGTCATTTTTTTGGCTGCCGTCTGCCTTTGTACAAACGATAACAACAATGACAACGGCAACGGACGGAGATTGGTCGAAAATAACTTTTTTGATATCTTGAGTCGAATATTGTCGCTATTATCAAACTTACTATATACTTCGAATACTTGGTAGGTAACAAAATAATGATAAATAAATAAATATTTGTCACAGAAAACAAAAAACTTTTAAAATTCTTATTTTTACATAATTAAGATTATGTCATCACAGCTTGTTTGTCATATTATATTTACAACATAACATCACTAAATATACCAAGACGTGCACATGTTACTAAAAGCAACGATCATTATCATCTTTATCGACCTATTTATCATCTACACAAAAACAACTGTCTTTATACAGGTGTACCAACACACACAATTAATTTCCCCGATTATCACTGTATATCAATAAACAATAACAAATATAACTGAATCGGATATAAAATGAGCAAAACCATAATTCACCGTCTAAAAATAACCATTGGCAGTTAAGTAAGAGGCTGGACCTTCTGAAAATAGACGAGTGCTAGTTATCTGGTTAATGAGAAAAATTGGTAAAAATGTTAAATTTTTTTGACTGACCCTGATTTTCACATCCATTTTGTACACATTTGGAAGACTGTTAAATAATATGCTCTGGGAAAAAAATACATGGAAATATTATATTATATTTCTAATAACCGAATAGTATTATGTAGAGAAAATTAGTTAAAACCTGTTCAATGGATTTCATTTTATAAATCCTGTTTATAGGATAGTTTGTCAGATTCAGAATATAAATTGCAGAAGTAGGTAAATTCTATTTTTTTTTAGTTTTTAAAAGTAATTTCTAACCGAAAAGACAAGTATAAAATGCATTATATTTCAAAATATTTTAAATATCGTTATGAAAACTACGAAAAATAATTGTAACCAAAATCGTTTAAATGTAAATTAGCTGTTAATCGTAATCAATATGAAGATCAACCAGCTTACGTGTTGTAGAACATCAAAACTTATCAAACTATTTCTAAAAAAACCCCAGAAACCAAATTTAACCAAAATCAGTTAGGCTGTTTAGGTTGTAGAGCATTGGTTAGACGACAAATAACAGACGTCTGGGAAAAAGCCATCGTTCTATAAAAAAACTTTTTTTAGGGGTCAGATAATTAAAAAATGTATATTTTTACAAAAATCATAGATAGATTTGCTGACGCATTATATATATTTATCTAGGTTACGTAAGAGGCTGACTCATGAATGCTTGCATAGAATTTAGGAGTTCTTTCTACATTTAAACATATAGAAAACATTTTTTTCATACATACATATGTCCAAAACTTAGTTTTCATTCCCTTCACTAAGAGAATTAAAAAAACAACAAAAACTAAATTAAAAATCACCATTTTGTTTTAGAAAAACAACATTATAACCACAGATATAGATTAGATATTGATTTCAAATTTGGCAGATATGTTATTTATGTTAATTTCTACATGTGCACTAAAAAAGATGATTTTTGTATTATTTTCAAAAGAGCAGGCGTTTAAAATGTTTAAAGTAAAAATATCTCGAAATCCGTCAACCTTTCAAAAATAAACAAGAGTCCAGATGTATATTTTAATAAAAAACAAAATGGTGTTTATTTTTTCTATAGATCAAAAGACAACCGAGTTATAATCAAACAACTTGAAACTATTTCTTGATAGTTGTCTACACAACCCACAACTTTATGATAGGATATGTCTACAATTAATTAGTTTTTACTAATTTATTGTAGTTGAAACAGACAATAGTACTAAGTTAAGGATTCCAATAAACGAATAAAACTTTTTATTAAAATTTGAATAATATTTAATCAATTTTTTGTTCTGTAGAAATAATTATAAAGAAATTATGCTTTAGAATTTGTTAAAAACACGGTTGTTTTTTTGAGCTACAAAAAAATAAAATAAAATTAACACTTCATTTTGTTTGTCATAAATAGACAATAATATTTTATTACTTTTATTTTTACAATAGAATAAGCTCCCAAAATTTCTACCTATATTCATGAATAAGTCAGTATATGAGGAATAGGTTTTACAAATTATTGTCACCTATTACCGTATTTAATATATATATATATATATATATATATATATATATATATATATATATATATATATATATATATATATATATATATAATAAAACGTAAACACATTTATTTCCTTTAATAAATGTTTTCTCACATGTTGTATTCTTTGACTGCGCATAAAACCATCGTAACAAAGAGCTCAAATAATTTGAAGGATATGACTCAATGAGCAAAGTGTTTTGCTCGAAGCATGTGGATGATATTTAACCTGCTAAGTGGTTCTTAGTTTCAGTTCCTCTCTTCCCCAAAGGCTTTTATGAAATTCAAATGTAGCGAAAGATAATAATACCTGGAATAAGTCGACTAAACGACTATTTGTTATTGTTTATAGCGGCCTGTTAGTGGCGGAATGGCTGCGACTAGCGTATTAATGCTGCACTTCTCCTGTTATTGGCGAGAAGAAGAAAACTTTATTTACATAGAACAATAAAAATGAATGCTTGAAAAATATTCTATGCGGATAAGAGTTTCAAAGTAACGGTATGGTGTAATTGTACAGCAATTTGTTTGTATTGTAAAATTAGAATAGTTTTTAAGTTAATAAAAGTAATACATTTATATTAAGTTTAATGTCAAGCGAGCAAAATTGTTCTTTTAGGTAAATTCATATTTAGTACGATTCATGGATGGACATTGGTTGAACGAAATTTGAAATTAAAAGTTTTGTTTGTTTCAAACTTGGTTCTACTGTAGACAACTAAATCTGAAAAATAATTTATATTATCTATTGAATTAAAAAAAATAAGCAAAACCCTTTACAAGGAAGTTCAAACGTAGAAATTGATTGGGTGGGTTTTTGTAACCCATTAATATAAACGTAGCTTACATTTTCGTTCTTGCACTTTTTCCGAATTAGTACTAAAGCCCCGTTGTTGGTTAGTATATATAATATAATTAATTATTGAGCTTGACTTGTGAGATAATATTAGATTGAATAAAACTCGAACACAAGATCTTACATAAATTACTTTTACTTAATCAAACGCGTTTCAAAGACAAAGTCGCCATGCTCAATGAGGCATGATTTACAGTTAGAGTTTAGTTATGGTATCTTATGTATCACTGAGGATGGCGACTTTGTTGTTGAAACGCACGTGATTGTAAACGTAATATTTGTTTGATCTTGTGTTAGAGTTTTACTCTAACCGGTATATAAATATAATTTTAAATTAGTATAATTACATGTAAATTTCGTCATCGACCACCGAATTTAATGTTTCAATAATAATCCAAGTATATGTTTGTAATTTATTACACTAGACTTTAGTTTTTCTCTTTTCCTGTCTTATAAAGATTTTATAACTTATACGTTTTAACTAAACATTATTAATATAAACGGCCTTTTAACACCCCAAACACAGTTTCAAACAATTACACACAATCTTTTTCGTATTTTTTTCTAACATTATTAAAGTTTGATTCCTTTAAAATAAAATACCGCCGCCAGGATTGAGAGGGTGAGTGGGGGTGTGGTTTGGGAAGTGACTCGGGAACACTTAGAAAACACTGGTTTTATCCCCCATCTGCCCGCCCTCCTACTAAAATACCACTTTGCTCAATGACATATATCCTTTACAATTTCTTCAGCTCTATCTTGTCAACCTTTCAAGTGATATCAGAAAATACGACTTTCAAGCACGATATTACCTAACAGTGGTTTCTTCGCTTTGAACATTGTAAAGTTCGTTTTCATTTCTTTTAACTTTCACACATGTACTTAGTTTAGAAAATTTTACGATGGGTCAACAAATATTTCACATTTTTAACGGCATGAATGTTTTGACCTCTGCTGGTTTTTTTTTGGAATAATGGTAAGTCATGTATGTAACATTATTCGAAGAAAAAATCTACACCGAACACTATTGCTGTTGCTCACATTTTGGCGGACATATTTTAACCATGTGTCGACGCGTTTTTTATGACCACTACGAACAATAAAATTCCCATTTTCCGAACTCGACTAAAAGGATTTTTATGTTTTAGAATCCGTAGGTAAAACCAAAAACCCTTATAATTTCACTCGCCTGTTTGTTCTTCTATCTGTAAGACACAAGCAGTCTACATAGGCAATAATGTCTTTATATTTCAAACTTTGCATTTGTATTCCTTGTATTTGTATTTTGGAAAAATATAAGGTTATAAAAATAATAAAATAAGATTGGTAGTCAAGTGGCAAAACAATTCGAGTTGTAATGTGTTTTGGAAATATTATGTGTGTGGTATGAAATAAAACTACACGTTATTCTGATTACGAATATGCATGTTATTACGTTGTCGCTATTCCAAAGTGTCACATATCCTGCCCCCTTAATTTAAACAAGGGGTGACCTAAAATTCTGAAATAACAAATATTTTGATTATAATTAAATTGTAGTGAAAAATCATATACTTTTGTATGACGAATACACATAATGAGAAAATGAGAAATGAGTGGAGTACAAGTTTAAAAGAAGTTATTGTGAGATGTGAGGGAAAAAAATTAATACCCATTAAACAATGGATTGGATTTTCATTGATTTATCTTAGAGGGTAATAATCCGTTAAATTGTTCTTACAATGCTTTCGAAAAATATATGAATTATGTTAACCTCATAGATGCCTAAAGGGTGAACAGATAATTAAAGTAAAGTATAAATTCACAAAGTGTTTTTTTTTTTGGCCTTTAGGCATCATCAGGTAACTAAATTGAAATTTACAGAATCTAACATTTTTATAAAGAATTACATACTATGATCAGACTAACCATTACAGAAGAAGGTAGAGAGAGGTGAAGAGGGGGTTTATAGGGGGGGATGAGGAAGCGGGACGAGTGTTTATTGTTTATTGTTACTATAGAATTGTTTATTGTTCTAATAATTTATGGAAGTTACTTGTAAATAATAACGATAAGAGAGATGCTTTATAGTTTACAAAATTTAGTGTAATGATTGTGATTGTTAGTATACATATCATACTGGTAGCGGAAAAAATAGAATTAAAGAACATATATAAATATAGTAAATTTTATTCAACTGTAGACATCATTCAAAAGAAACAGAATTCAAGTTTGAACCTAAAGATATTATTATAATAATAAATTACTTCATTTAGAGCAAAAAAAGTAGGATATTAAATAATCTGGTGGATTAAAAAATCAATAGATCTATTGTTAAAAATATTTCTTCAAACATAAATAAACAAACAACTTTCAACACTTTTGTTTACTTAAATCTATTAAGTAAACTACCTGTAGGGGATTCTCCCCCTTCAGGTCATTCACTCGTTCCACTTCCTCAAGTCATTGTATATTTCATAGTTCTTTAAACATCCTCACCCCTTCTGCTTTCTTCTGTATTGGTTAGTCTAATCATAATTTGTAATTGTTTATATAAATATTAGAATCTGTAAATTTCAATTTATTTTCCTGATGATGCTTAATGGCGAAACATATGTTGCAAGATAAAGCACTTGTTATTGTAATCATATCTCCTTTATTATGGAATTTCATCAAGAACCTATTATGGTCTCTTTCAAACATAGAATTAATTAAAATATGTAAATAACTTTTATTATACACCTCCAACAAACGGTAGGCGCTGGTAATTTATATTCTTTTGGATTTTTTGGTGTTTACCGACGCCTACCCTCCGTAGCGTCTGTGTGTCAGACGGCCGATCTCGGGCCAGTGTGTGATGGCGGAAGAGGTGGGTGGTAGGTTGATCTGTCCAGAGTGTCCAGCCACTGAGGAGATTCGCCCGGACACCGTCGCTCGGTTCACAAACAAGCCACTTCATCTTTCATAACGAGCTTTACAGACCCCCCATAAAACGGTCAACTTTAGAACTCATTTAGCAAAGAATTGAGGGCGGGAGGTTAAGTATAAATCAATTATGGACTCGATCCTTAACAGCGATGAAACTGTGAACTATCCTATCGAGTCTCTTAATAATCTCAACGCTCGTCGACGCCCCTTGAGAGCCGGTGTTTTAATGCCGCATAAACATAAAACCACCAAAGCTTTGGTACAGAACAACGCTATAGGAAAATTCTTTGCAATCGAACATCATTGAGGCTACAGGGACTGCAGCGAATGAGACCGTGTTTATACAAAGAATTCTAATTATTCCATCAGATTTGTATTTTAACGTCTCCAGTTCTCTTTTAAGATTTACTTTACCACGACAATAAACAAATCACAGAGACAATAATTGAAAATGGCTAGCACCGATGTAGAAGAAGATTGCTATCACATAGACAGTTTAATGCAGACTTTTCGAGAGGTAGCAAACCATCTAACCTTGTAATTTTAGCAACATGTAGAAGAGCATCCAACGTTGTTTAACGAGACAATAAATAAAATGAATCACAGTTAAAATTTCGTTCTCCTAATATATAACTTGAGTTTTGGAATAGAACTAATCCAAGACTGATGATTTCGTACTGTAGTGAGCAAGGGGGCTTGCCTATGGGTCTACAGAAAATAAAACTCCTAATGAGAAATTATATATGGTCACCTATTTGCGGTTTTCTCGAGTAGCGCTAAGAACCATTCCTTTAAGGTACAAACAAAAATTCTTCATTTTCATCAAAAAATAAATAACATGAACTAACATTCAGCTAAGTTTATATATAATGAATATTTCTTAATATCAACTATATCAATAAAAAATGGAAATCATTACTAGAACAATTTATAATAAGGATGTGAACCAAATTTCGGTTAAAATTTTAAAACAAGAAAATTTTTTAAGTTTTTTATTAAGTTTTATTTTTAAAGTGAGTGATAATGTACAATGATGTTTTTAAAAAGTGACACACAACTCAATAATAATTGAATTTTTATTTTTATTAAATCAAGGTAACATTATTTTTGAGTGAATGAGTTGAAATTTTATATTGGGTTATACGTTTTAATTTTTATTTATTTTTAAAAATTGTATTTTTATTTTTTTATTTGTTTTTTAAATTATTTACAGTAATAATATCTACAGAAATATAATTACAATTTATAAAGTTGATACAGTTTATAAATTAAATTTCATTTACAAATAATTTTTGAATTGTAAAAATAAAATAAAATGAATGGATATGTCCCATTTTTATTGCATCACAACTAGTACATTTAATAAAAACTTTTTTTTTAAATTTGAATATACAAGAAATGTATTCAAAAATATAATTTGGGTATAAATTTTGGCCAATAAATAAAAATCGGAGTGGATTTTAAAACGCTACTAAACACTGTTGTAGTAAATATAAATATTTAGGAATTTCCTTGAGCTTAAAAAAAAATAAAAAAAAAAAAAAATTCTATTTAATTAAAAAATTATCAATGATACATGAACTTACACAATTATCCATACCAAAAGCGCAAAATAATTAACATTCTAAGAAATATAATACACTTTTGTAATATAATACAGAAATGTTAATGACAACGGTTAAGGTAATGTTTTTTTTTAACCATTACTCGTTAACCACAATTCTCTTAAATTTTAAAATGGCATTTTCATTAAAAATTCCAAATTGGTGCATTCAAATACAAATCGGTTAAAAGTCAGAATATAGGTATTTTATTAAATTATTAGGGTTAAAATTGAGAAAATCGGATAATGGTTTCCTTAAAATACAGAGATCATATACTAGAACATTGATAGTCGCATAAATACAAAATTGTTTATGAAACAGTCAAATTTGTTTGGTGTCAGACAAACAATCCGAGAATCGGTCAAACGTTTTTCATTAATAAATTCCACAAATGTTTGAATAAACTGCAAAATTAGGAACATTTATATTTAGTTATTGATAATGGATAAAATGTAATTTTTAAAAACATGATACATATTTCATTCCAGTTTAACCTTTATTATTTATGAGTGGCTGGGTTTTACACAGTGTAAATGAAAACGTGTATTTTGGTTCTTTTCCCTGTTGTATTGTTTGTTCCACCTACCTTTTTTGTTATCTACATTATCATAACTATTTGTTTCATATCTTGGTTTATAAACACTATTTTGATATTACGGTAAAAATATTGGTTAAGTAATAATAAACTTATTTCTCAACCGATTTTGATTATTCTTACAATAAAATATTGTTTATACAAAGTTTAATATAATTTTAATATTTTTAAAATTGAAAGTATTTTTTAAAAAACATGCTTAAATAAAATACTTACACTCTGGAGGGATAAATGAATGTTATGAAATGTGAAACAACCCCTAAACAGTATATTACAGTTCCCACCTGCTTCAAGCTTAATACCACTTTACTCAATGAGACATATATCTTTTACAGTCTTCGGATGACAACTTTTGATAAATTTGATTACATTTTTCTTTTACTATGGAGAAAATATTGTGACAGCAAATATTTTGAGATTGAAAAAAAAATTTCTGTAAGATGTTATCTAACCCTAAGAGTGGGTTTTAGACAATGATGTCTATAGGTGTAATTAGCATTAGCCTAATACAAATATCGCTCATTTCGTTTGTGAACATACTTTGATCATATCAGTGGACTTATATTTATTTTTATAACTAAATATTTATATTATAATATACAGGATGTTAGAAAATCATCGAGAGCGTTTAATTATTTTTAAACGAATACTATTAGACAAACAGGAATTTACTTAGAAATATTGCTGAAAAGTAAAAATTTAACAATTTGTATATACAGAGCTTAATTTCGCATGCTCATTTCAGGAGGTTGAAGTCAACATTTTCAAATCTAAGCGTACATATTATAAATAACGGAATAAAAATGCATAAACTAAGGACCTCTTGAATACTCTAAGTGCCTAAGTCGGAAGAGAACAAACGTTGGTCAAAAGAGACCTGATAAGAAATATGACAGCGAGGATTCTAACCTAGATTACTTGAAAAACAGGTGTAGATCCAGCTATAATTCGTTTTCTCTAGAATAACACAACCAACCCTAGTGAAATTGACATTCATAGAAATTAGGTTTTTGCATTGTGTGTTAAAACACAACTGTGATTTCAGTTTAAACATATTTAACAAATAAAGATTATTTAATCGTAAGAAAAACGTACAATCTAATCGTAAAAAAGCATTACCAAAAATTATTAAAACATCGAAGTCTATTTGATAAATACAAAAGCTTAATAAAATTTACGATAAGTTGTTACATGAATCACCAAGACTCTAATTGTTGTTATTTTGGTTAAGAAACTATTTAGTAAATACAAAATTTAATAAAATATTTTACTAATATCTAATACACTTTTTCCCTCACTTATTTTAAAGCACACGAACTAGATGTAAATATTAGCATAATATTATAACAATTTCTGCCATTTTTCTATTTTTTTTATACAGCAGAAGTTTTAATAAATCAATTATACGTATTGCTTATTATAAAAAACTACATAATGAATTGAAGTGTGCTAAACGCATCTCGAAACCCTACAAGAAAATATATTAACAATAAAAATTTAAATTACGGATTTTTGTACATCAAGTTTGTTATAGATAGCCGATGCTATATGTTACTTACTCTTTAAACATAAATTAATTGGATTTAACTAAAATGACTATATGGATTTTGTAAATGGTGAAACATTTTAATAAAGTTAAAAATGTTCATTGAAATAATATGAGAGGTATATTTTATAAGAACTCAACTAATTGTTAATGCAATTTAGTAAAAATAGGATTGGGGCATAACTCTATACGAAATCTGAAACTCGAGATTTAATACGTGTTCATTTTTTAAAGTTGCAAATTCCTACCTCCAATACTGGTCTGGTTGTAATTTTATTCCTTCACTTATAGTAGAGTGAAAGTGGGTAAAAAAATCGATTTCTAATTTTTTGGGGATATATCAGTTTTGAAATTTTCTGAACACGAAACAGTTTCTAAAATATAATATATGCCCATGCTTAGGTTAGGTTATGATGAGGACGAGTTTATACTAAAAGTTTAGGTTAGGTTCGGTTATGTTAGGTTAGGTTAGGTTTGGTTATGTTAGGTTAGGTCAGGTTAGGTTAGGTTAGGTTTGGTTATGTTAGGTTAGGTTAGGTTAGGTTCGGTTATGTTAGGTTAGGTTAGGTTTGGTTATGTTAGGTTAGGTTAGGTTATGTTAGGTTAGGTTTGGTTATGTTAGGTTAGGTTAGGTTTGGTTATGTTAGGTTAGGTTAGGTTATGTTAGGTTAGGTTTGGTTATGTTAGGTTAGGTTAGGTTAGGTTAGGTTAGGTTTGGTTTGGTTATGTTAGGTTAGGTTAGGTTATGTTAGGTTAGGTTTGGTTATGTTAGGTTAAGTTAGGTTATGTTAGGTTAGGTTAGGTTTGGTTATGTTAGGTTAGGTTAGGTTAGGTTAGGTTAGGTTTGGTTATGTTAGGTTAGGTTATCATGAGGACGAGTTTATGCTACAAACAAAGCAAGATTTAGCCCAATTTGAATATATACTTTCCCAAGACTTCGTCAACGGTTCGTTTACACTTTTTCACTAACAACTATCGATCTAATGTTATTGGTGACGATTCTACTTGATTTGTTTTTAGGGCCTACTTCATATTCGTGATAGCTGAATGAGAAAATCTGTGCAGTGTTTTAGCACAGTTTATTTGAATTATTATTAAATTTAGTACTAACTTAGAAGTCCTTAAAACACAGATCAACATGATTGTACCTATATCAAAATATATTTTTAGTTTGCATGATATTGTAAATAATGTCCAATTAAATTATATTACTTTAATGTAAAGTAAATTAAAAATCCCTAATTACATTTTGTACGTGTTACAAAAGTATTCATTATCAAGCAAGTATATGAAACGGAGTTTAACAAAAGTTAAAACTTTTTTCCTACCTAATGAAAGTTGGAATTCAATGCCATACCTTCCGTACACAAGGCTGGCTCACTTCCAGGGTTGCGGGGAAAAAGAGAACGATATATCAAATAAGAATTGCTCAGCAAAATTTTTGTTTAATTTAATAAAAAAACGTTGCTACTTTGTACGAATTGTTTGACAGATTTTTTTATAATTTCTCTAATTTTGTAGTTTTACACTGAATATTCATTATAAATAAAATTTACACATTATATCAACTTATGGATTTACATGTTCTTGGTTAAAGTTAACATCTAACTTAACAATATTCTTAACTAATTTTATATCTAACAATACATTTTATATTTTTCTTTAATATGGAATTTTGTATCGGCCCTAATTCATTATTTACAGTTATATTACGGCAATTGCTAATATAAAAAGTTGCCCATACATCTATTGTGTTTAATTTAGTGATATTTTTCAACAACACAGAGTTTTCTTTTTTGAAATAATGTTTTCCCTCTAAAATGTGATTAAATAAACGTAATTTTTGTGAGATCTTGTGTTCGAGTTTTAGTTTATCTAACCGTGGTAATAATAATGTTGTAGTAAAAGTAAGAAATATACGGATGAAATAGATTTTGTTTTAATTGCACATAACGTATTTAAAACTTGGGGATTGCAGCATCGATTTAATCATCTTTTTCATTTTAAATGATCGATTTTACATCGTGTATAATCTGTGCTACTGATGAAAAATATTGCTACTGAATATTTTACGAAAATGGGTAAAATTTGTCGAAAATTATGATTTTGTATTGGACGACCTGACAAATATTGTTAAAACTTTGGAACTACGAAAGAAATTTTAGTCAAACATAGACCAAAATATTGGTCAAATAACGTGAGCATACGTGAAAGAAAATCAGAAATTCTAAAAATCTAAGTTTAAAATGAGACAGAGACGTTACGTTTTATTAATGTAAAGATTTGGTAAAAGTGTACGCTACTAGATTTCATCCAGAATGCATGTTGCGAATATTTTAAAAAATGGCTTTGTAACAAATCACCTTCATTCGTAATAAGCTGAGGTTGCAATGGCTTACATTGTAAGTTGAGTCATCGATACATCATCGATGCATCTCTATGTTTTTACGTGAAGTTATATCAAAGTTGAATATATCATTTCCCAAGATATTAACTTACATCAGTGAGTTTCATATCCGTGAAGTTATGTTTTATATTGCCGTATTGAAAGAAAACTTATTTTAGAAAAAAAATCCTGTTATACTAAAAAGGAAAACATTCACGATGAATCATTTAATTGCGATAGCTATTTTATTACACTAAGGGTGTGAAAAAACCTAACTTTGTTATTTTATGTTGGTAATAATTACATACTAAAGTTCTTACAATATTTCAATTGTTAAAATACGTCCATCTGTCGTTTCGGTTTTATCAATAAGTTAGTGGTGAGTTATTGCTAAGTAATATTTATATTTAATTCAATAATATCTGCATACAGTGTACTTCAAGCTACCCTAACATTTTACCTGGATGACTTGAAAATTATGAAGTTAGAGGAAATATATTTTTGGAAATTTCTGGCTCAAAAAGGGCATCTTGTTAGGCTTCTTGTTAGTATACATTTTTTAATGTAAACGTACTACAGTGATAGAAAATTCTTTGATGGGAAGACATTTCAACAAAACACTTTTTTTATTATCTCTAACTATTTTAAAACTCTTCATATCTGAAGAATTCAATTTTACATTCGTTGATTATCCTGTTTTTATATACATTCCTTGACCAAAGTATGGCACCTCCAGTATTTTTTCCAGGTTAAATCTATAATTGAATACGCAAATAAGCACTTATTTGTCATTCTTGTAATAAAGTTTGATTTTATAGAAAAAACATGAAATAAACAAAAGAGTTAGTAAGGTTCTGATATAAAAGTAGAAAAAATACGGACGATTGATTCTGTTAAGTCATTTACATTTTTTGTTTAGTATGTGTTGTTTCTACCCCGTACTCTGATTACTTCCTGGAGCTTCAGTCTGTTCCTCTCATGAGATGTTGGATAACCTCCCTGTTAACATCGTCTCCCCCTCTTCAATCACTGCATCATTTAGGACGACTAAAATGTTTGGTGTGTTGTTTCGTGATCTGATACGTTTTTTCCAGAGTGTCCACAAGTGTTCTGTAGGGTTGAAGTCTGGACTGTTTAGTTAGTGGCTATTCAATTGTGTTTATAGCGACCTACCTCAAGTAGCCTCGGACAGTTTTTAGCTTTGCTGTTCCCGCAAATGAAACTAAATATTTTAGCCTGTTTTCTAGATACATTTGAGCTTTCAAAGCAAGTCTAGGAAGTGACAAAACTCCGTGCAAGCGTCATAACATTACCATCCCAGAACATAACATAGATTCTTTTGGAGGGCATCATGAGGGAGAATCAGATTTGAGCAAACCTCTGACCTCGCCTTTCCCAGACGCGTTGACGCCCTCGTGGAGAAGATAGACCAATTCTGGTCTCGTTTGAGAACAGAATCTTTGTCCAGTAATTCATATTACAGTTGGCATAGTCCTGAGAAAATCTATGTCTTGCCGATCGATGACTCGCGGTGATGAGGGAACCTGTGGAAGGCTTTCTGCTGCTCAAATTAGCTTCTCTAAGACGTCTACGTACTGTACGAATGGAAATATCCACATTGCGTACCTGCCTGGTCAGGTCCTGCATTTGAGTACTGGTAGTCGTTCTGCTCCGCAGTGCGTTGAAGGTAAAAACCAATCATCAATTTCATCTATTGTTCTTGGTCTACCTTGAACTTTCTTCCTTTCTTTTGTCACGTTCGGTCTCCAAATATCGCCTTAAATCTGTCCCAATTAATTGTTGAACGTTTTACTCCAAAAATTCCACCCTCTTCTCTTTACGAACGCTCCTGTTGAACCGAAATTCTACTTTACGTGACTCAAACGATAGTGCACATCCATACTAGTTTTCTTGCTATAGACTATACCGATTATAAACCACTTTAAAATTCAAACTTCTACAGAAGAATACAAAATTATGTCGAACGGAAACTGAAAGAATAGCATGATTTGGAATTTTAATGTGTAAAAGAGATCAAGCCGTAAATACTTTCCCTTTCTTTATAAAATGGACTTTGGTTATCATATTAAACATGACCAGTCATGAACTAAAATAACCATCAATTATTGGAGTGGTGCTATACTTTTTTTTTTTTTTAATTCTTATTTTCCATTCCTTTAATTACATTTAGATAAACAAAACATTATTTAGATTGAGAAAAAGATATTAAGATATAAAATAAAGCTTTCCTTAACAACAAACTAAAACAAAACAAATAAATTGACATATGACATAATAATACATTACTTAAAATTAAAATACACAACAGGAAAGAAAAACCAAAACAATAATACTTCTAAATCCTAAAAAAAAAAACAAAGATAAACAAAAAATATACGGAATGGAATAAAGCAGCCTCCATGGGTCTACCAGTTTTGAGGCTGCATATCTCAAGTAAAAAAAGAAAAAAAGAAGAAATAACAGAATTTAAGAGACCATCGGGAGCAGTTAAACTATTAATATATTTAAATACTTTTATCACACCTTTGTTCATACATATAAAATTAAATCTGGCATTAAGTCAGCAAAACAAGCTTTTAAAATACGTTGTCAGTTTTATCGTTCTTTTAAGTATTAAAATTCATTAAAGGTCAGTTAATTGTAAAGTCTGATTTGATTTGAAATTAGTTTTTCTATAAATCCAAACATAATAATTATAAAAATGAAAGTGAAATCCATCATTTTAAATATTATCGGCCCCCTTTTGAATTGGGTAGATAAAATAAAAACTTTATTTCAACAATGTTTGGTTTTCAAAGGCATTTAAAATGAAGCGAAAATAGAAATATGGGAACATGTGAAATTTTTTTGAAAAAGTACCCATAACGCTCCCAATAATAGACATCTACATTAAGTAAAACTATTCAAAGTTGTTTAGGAAAATCTAGCACCAACTTAAAACCGTTTGCCTATGAAACACTATGTGGTGTGAAACACCCTATATAGTCTGTAATATTACATTGAATATAAAGAATGTTTACCTGTTTTGTTACCGACTACCAACTTGTTACCATGGCAACTACTGTTATAGTGGAGGCGGATATAGCCATTACGTCACACACACGCATCCATAAACAATATAAACAGACACTTAGTTCACGACTTTTAGGTTATTCATATCACATTCAGTTATTCTTGAATTACTTACAGGTAAATAACTGAAACTTCTACTAAGATACAGTCTTAACATAACTGTAACTGGTTTATGACGCCACCTGCTGTGGAACTCAGCTTAATGTTCCCTTCACAATTAACTTTATGTTATCATTCTATAGCTGGTTACGAGTAGTCCATATTATGTAGATACTTTGTTTTTATAAACTCTTCGTCTGTAGTTCTTACTCACGTAGAAAAATTAAGAGACATAAGATTTTAATTAATATATTGATAGTGAATTTTAATGTAACAGTAGATATTTCTTGTTGAAACTCCATATTCAAGGATAAAATAAAGCAATATATAGCTAAAAGTTTCAAAATATTTTAATAATATAACTGAGTTGCCCGATGATGCTGCACGGCGAAACAATTGTAGCTCATTTATATAATTAAAATATTTTGAAACTTTTAGCTATATTGCTTTATTTTATCCTTGAATATTGATAGTGACTTTGTTTTTCTAGAGAGTTAAATATGTCTTACATCGCAAGTTACTAGCCACAGTAAGAATGATCAAAATTCGTGGGTCATTTTTAAGTAAGAACAGTTTGTAAGTGGAGTAAGAGCAATTTTATTTATGTACATAAATTGGATCAAAAACTTAAGTATGAACATATTTTTTCTTTCCTACATAGTCAGAAAGAATATCTAAGCATTTGTTAGGTCGTGGAACTAGCTTTTGGCTCCCCTCATCATAGAACTCTGCCGCCTGAGCATTTAACCAGTTAGTAACAGTTTCTTTCAACACGTCATCATTTTCAAATCGCATTCCACCAAGTTATTCTTTGAGTTTAGGAAACACATGAAAGTCTGATTGTGTTAGGTCAGGGCTGTAGGGGGGATGGTCCAGTAATTCCCATCGAAAGTTGGCCAGTTGCGTCTTGGTCATTGCTGCAGCGTAAGGCCGAGCGTTATCGTGTAGCAGCACGACGCCGCTAGACAGAAGTCCCCGCCGGCAGTTTAGAATAGCGCGCCTAAGCTTGGTTAGTGTTTCGCAATATCTCTCTGCATTTATGGTCATTCCTCTTGGTAGAAAGTCACAATCGGCGGGTTTATTGATTAACATGGCGACAAACAAAGCAGTGTTACGATAGAACCAATAGTGGCAGAAACATGAAATCAACTGACTGCATAGTTGGGGACTGGGCAAGAGTAGCTAACCTTGAGCGGGCGTCACGTGACAGCCTTCGCTGTTGCTATGCGCAAACGGTTCTTACTTAAAAAATGACGTCTAAAATTAAAAAAATATCTTAATGGAACAAATCAACGTTCAAAACTAGTTTAAACTCATGAGAGCAACTTTTACAAATTTAAATAACAAAACGTAGACATCTTGGACACTAACAACAAATTTCATGTTGTTATCGATATATTAATATTCAACAAGCCAGAATAGCATGAGATGAATATTTGATTTTACATACTAAATAGATTGAATTCCACAGTATGGTTTGAAGCTCTGAAATTAGAGGCTCTAAGCCTGTCATCTAACGACCCACATCTGGTAAATTCAAGGACATTATCCCATATTGTATTTGAATAAATTCCGTAAAATAAGTACAGTCTTGAAGGACCAAATTAATAATGTGAAATCATACATAACAATCGGAGGACCAGTTAATTAAGAGAATAATTTAAAAAAATTATTCGTAATGAGTCAACTACACTAATAAACAAAATGAACATGAAATTGATATCCATGTTCAAGATATAAATGTTTTAAATCAAAAGTTTCTTTTGGTAAATCCTTTCTTGAAATCAATTGTTGAAAAAATGAAGTTTCTTGTAAGAGCAAAATGTAAGCAGTAGTAGTACTTTGAATAAAATTAATTTCATAAACAATGGGATTGTTTAAATATAAAATATTCGAACATATGTAAAATAAAATTTTATTTTCTATTAGATTTTCATAAAGATTCTTTAAATGTTTTCGTACGTTTTTACACTTATTAGCTGGACAGCGTAGAATTTCTACTATATTCCCCTATTAATAGAGGCAGGAATGCGACATGTCCCCCGTGTGCACACAAGTCTGGCAACAATCCAAGATAGCGGGTAGAATTGTAACGATATATCATATGAGAATTACTCAGCAAAATTTTGGTTTAATTTAATATAAAGTCGTCGCAACTTTTTCTATTTAGACACACGTAAGACAGTGAACTCGTCTTGGTTCTTGGTTGACCAAACATCTTGTGCATATTAAAGATACCATAATATTTGAATAATTCTTTGACTGGTACGGGTAATTATTAGATTTTTAAGAAGTCTATTCACATTTTTACTTTCCACAGTGTAGAAAAGTTTAGTTGAAGAGTCAAAAATTAATGTTGAGTTTTATACGGTTATATT
The DNA here is from genome assembly GCA_963513935.1 of Aphrophora alni. Classification (NCBI taxonomy): domain Eukaryota; kingdom Metazoa; phylum Arthropoda; class Insecta; order Hemiptera; family Aphrophoridae; genus Aphrophora; species Aphrophora alni. The sequence continues at coordinate 93,009,015 of OY740774.1, read as the reverse complement.
CGTTTTCAGGTTCCTTAAATCCAAAACTGAACTTTGGTCCGTCAAGTATAAGTCGTTTCTGTCGTGATCTACATCCCTAACCCTTGAACCTAACTTAAGTAAACTTGTAAGTTAGTATATTTTGGTCATGCCTCGGAACTTTTTAAAAATATTATTGATAACTTAAATTTTAGGGTTAGAAATTTTAAAGGACTTCTCCAACTGCTAACTAACACATTTAAATCTGCCACAATTACTTCCTTATCCTCAATCATGGAACCAAATGTGTTTCAATTATGTTCATTGAATTTTCCTTTGTTTCCCTTAATCTTGTACAACAATCTTTGAAATACAAAACATGAATTTAAACAAATATATTTTCTTAAATGTGACAGTATTTACAGACGGGTATTATTTGTGTTCATGCGATTCTTGAGTACAAACTTATCTATTCTTTTCTTATGTCATTAGAGCCATGTTACTGAAACAACGCATCAAACCATAACAGAACGGAATAAGAAATGGATATATAAAATTTACATATCGGTAATCGATGCTTAAAGTGTTTTTATAGACTTCGATGTATCGAAAATCGTATTACCTAATGTCTTTCCATTCTATATCAGATAACTGTGTGCAATCTTCCTTGAAAATGTTTTATAGTTTAGTGTAATTATGTGTAATAATGTATTTGTTAAAACACAATGTTCCTTACGATACAAATAGACTTTTGTTTTTAGATTTTAATAATTGAACTATCCTGTTATATTGTCTTTTCAAATTGAGATTTTTAAATAGTTTACAAATTTACTTTAATACATGAAATAAACTAATTTAGGAATTTTAAATAGTATATATCTAATAGACTATTATATTTAAAAAATTAACTAACTTTAATACGATCACCTTTACCTTTTATCTTTGCCCTAGGTCTCTCTCTCTCTCTCTCTCTCTCTCTCTCTCTCTCTCTCTCTCTCTCTCTCTCTCTCTCTCTCTCTCTCTCTCTCTCTCTCTCTCTCTCTCTCTCTCTCTCTCTCTCTCTCTCTCTCTCTCTCTCTCTCTCTCTCTCTCTCTCTCTCTCTCTCTCTCTCTCTCTCTCTCTCTCTCTCTCTCTCTCTCTCTCTCTCTCTCTCTCTCTCTCTCTCTCTCTCTCTCTCTCTCTCTCACTCTCACCGAGTGAGGGAGTATCAGTTATTCACAGTTTACTACGAATTTAGTTGAATTGGCAGTTAGTTCATCAAGAGACACACTGATGGGTTAAAGATTTATTGTACACAGCAATTTTTTATTGCGAGAGAGAGAAATAATGTTATCATAGTAAAAACTCATTAATATGGCTTAATGGTGTTCTTTCTTTCTTGAATTCGGAACTTGTACATAGTTTTTATCACCCCTTTGAATCCTTGCCAACTACTGGACACAAATATTTTTATCTTTGAGGTCCTTCATGTGTAAGAGAAGTCAGGATTATAGAACTTATTTTCATAACAATTCTGCAAGAATACCCAAGGCGATTAAAAGAAATTGTAAGCACTAGTTATATTTATGAACATTAG